>PVLC010039450.1:0-14282 GCA_004027655.1 Graphiurus murinus
ACGCTTGTAATCCCAGCATTCGGGAGGCTGAGACCAGAGGATCCGGGTTCGCGGCCAGCCTCAGCTGCCTCATGAGGCACTCCGCAACTTAGTGAGACTCGGTTTCAAAATAAAGAATAGGGCTGGGGGCGTAGCTCGGAGGTAGAATGCCCCTGAGTTCAATCCCCAGTACCGCAAAAAAAAAAAAAAAAAAAAAAAATCAGTGTCTTCCCATGTTAACCAAATTCCTTATTTGTTTGACAGTTGGTCTTCTATATTGCTATTCTGTTTCTGAATACATCAAGCTATGGTGTTGCTGGAAACTGTTACACAATTTACCTTCTCTGCTGTATATTCAACCAACATTTCCAAGCAAATATATTTTGCTGTTTTTAAATGTTGACAACCTTAAGTGAAACTTTCCATCTGCTTACATCAGCTTTTTAATGAAAGTCTTTCTTTTAACAGTGAACTTAGACATATTTATGTCATGCATATACATGCCCCTTACATTCTGGTAGTTTTATTGTGTCATTAGACAGTATATCTTCACAAATAACTCACTATGGTTTTTAGCACTTTTCCATCAATAATTAAAACTTGAACTCAATTATATTGAGAGATTGTATTTTTCAACCAAACTAGTACAAGCCCTTTTAGATTGTGTCTTTTTGAAATTACTTTTATTGTCATCATTTAGTTTACTATTATGGTTATTACAAGAAAAAATGTATCTTCCCTTGTCAAAAAAAGACTGGAAAAGCTTGTTTTCTCATCTGCAAATCAGAATTAAAAATAACACAAATTGCATTTCCAAGATTTAGGTAATACTTATAGAAAGAGAAACTTGAAAAGACTAAAAACAATTTTTACTTTTTGTTTTATTTTTATTATTAACTTATTTTTAATTTTTTATGGAACAAATAATATGATTAACTTTTTTAGGGGGGGTGGTACTGGGGATTGAAATCAGAGACATTCTACCTCTGAATTACATACCCAGCCATTTTTATATTTTGTTTGGGAACAGGGTCTTGCTAGGTTGCTGATAGTTAGATAGTCATGCTATGTTACTGAGACAGTCCTCAATCCTGCCACCCTCCTGTATCAGCTTCCTAAGTACTGGGATCTGGAATTACAGGTGTGCACTACCATGCCTGGTTTCTGATTTCTCTGTGTGTGTGTGTGTGTGTGTGTGTGTGTGTGTGTGTGTGTGTTTTACTGGGGATTGAAGCCAGGAGCATATTACCTTTCAGCTACACCCTAGCCCTATTTATTTATTTATTTATTTATTTATTTATTTATTTATTTATTTATATTTGAAACAGGGTCTTACTAAGTTGCAGAGGGATAACACTCGCTAAATTGCTGAGGCTGGCCTTGAACCTGTGACCCTCCTGTCTCAGCCTCCCAAGTACTTTGATTATAGTCCCATGCCATCACACCTGGCTAACACAGTATTTTTTTTTGGGGGGGGGATTATTGGGATTGAACCCAGAGGCCATTCTACTTCCAATCTACACCCCTAGCCCAAATTTATTTCTTATTTGGAAACAGTCTCACTAGGTTGCTGAGAGTCTGGCTAAGTTGCTGAGGCTAGCTTTGAACACACAATCATCCTGTCTCAGCCTCTCATGTACTGAGATTACAAGCCTGTGCCACCATGCCCAGCTAAAACAGCATTTTAAAATAATAAGTGCTTAAATTTTCTTCAGTTCTTATATGTTTTTGAATTATAAAGGATTAACATAAAAAGATCATACTCTGTAACATAGTCTTGCTGGGCATGACCAGCATGCAACTCACCACAGCACTCAAACCAGTTTATAAAAGTCCACCAATTACACACTTGGAGGTGCTGAATGAAATGCCAAAACACAATTCAGGTTTCTAAATGCTTACTCTCAAGTTCTTCACTTATCTTGTCATGAGTTGGTAACAAACAATTCAAGGAACACACTTTGAGCAGCACTATGTTGGAGAACATTTAAATTTAGCACTTAAGGAGGAATAAGAATGTGCAAATATCTGAAACAAAAGTGTATGTAGCCCATTTCAGAAACAGAAAAGTCCAATATGGTTAAAGCATAATACGTAAACATAAGAGAGATAAGAGGCAGGAAAAGTAAGCAGGATATCTGAAAGGTATTTATGGACAAATTTAAACCAATGATCTCCAAGTCTGTTGATTACACACCTGTGATGGTATGTATATTTACTTATGTAATATTTCTGTAGGATTTATAATGTGATCATATAAAAGTTATAACTATTATCTGTATCACAAAAGAATAGAATATAAAAGGATGAAAAAAGACTAAAATTCAAGTTTTATCCATTTATGGTACAAAAGTTTGTTCTTATAAAAATGGACTATATCTTCATTTCTGAAGATCTTACATTTTGTGATAGAGAGATTCAAAGTGGTATAAGTTTGTGCGTTTGATTTTTAATGGCTATTATAGTAGAAAGACATTCCTCACAGTAACAGTTTGAATTTTTAAAATATTTAATTGAAAACCTCAAAGTCAGCATAAACCTTTCTTTTTTTAATTTATGAAAAGAGATTTGATTTTGTATATCTTGCCAGTTGAAGAATCACATGGATATCTTTGTAGTTACATACCCGGTTTGTCCATTTTCTGAATATTAGTCAAACTAGATAATTCTTAATTCTATTAAAAGGACACTGGAATTACACAATTATATAACATGCAGAAAGTGAACAAAGCATGGTTCTTTTAAGACACGTTCAGTATCAAATGACCATCTGACACATGGAAGAAGGAATGATTAAAACCTAGTAAACAGTAATAGTTGTTATATAAGTGTCTTAGTGTTTTTCAGATAAAAAAGGTAAATACAAATAGAGCTTCTAATAATTACTTCTTCAGCACACCCCACTTTGGAGACTACTGATTTAAACTTCATTTAAAGGTAATGAGAAGCCATCAAAGCAGGGAAAGTTTGAGAGTCATTTTTACAAAAAATGCATTGGAAATCAGCAAGATGAGAGGCAGGGAAGCCAGTTTGAAGGGTATTATAATCATCCATGTAAGAGATGATGGCATTCTAGATTATGGTGGTAAAATGGAGAGACTCAGGAGATAAACTCAACAAGGGTTAGGGAATGACTGAATGTAGGTAAGATAGTTACAAATAAAAAGTATCATAAGCAATAACTAGGTTTCCAGCTGTAACAAGAGTAAATATGGCTATACTACTGAAATCCATCAAGTTTCACAGATTTACTTTTGAACAGGCTGTGTTCATTATACTTCTGAGACATCTAAAAGTAGATGTGTAACAGTTGTTGGTTATACAGGTATGAAGGTAATGATTTAGAGTCATCAACATGTATCAACAGCAACTAAAGTCATTGGAATGAATGAAATTTCCAGCACAAATATTCAGAACAGAAAAGAGTAAAGTTTAAGATAGTTGGGTAATACTAACACGTGGAGGACAGACACAGGAAAGGAGAACTACAAAGATTGCCGAGAAACACCAGCACAGTGCTGGGAAGAAAGTAAGATACCCATGAAGTCATGTTGTATTACACAAGAGGGTTAGAAACATTTTAAAGAACTCCTCTTACTCTTAAAGAAAGGTCCAAACATGCAATCCTCCTGTCTAAGCCTCCCACATATGGGATTACACGTATGCGCCACCGTGCTGGGCAGCATTAAATTCTTTTACATATAATTTTAGCAGTTCATAACACATCAACTGATCTCAGGTTAAGAACAGAAGATGTTAAATTCAGGTAGAAACTACAGTGTTGACAACTACCAATAAACAAAAAAAACACTCAGAAATATAATCTCTCTTAATGGTTTTGTATTTGCTTAATGAACAAGTTTAAGACAATATTTTGCCAAAAATAGGACTGGGGTATCACAGAAAAACAGGATAATTTTGTGGGGTTCTTGGTTTACGTGGCAGAAAAAAATTTTCAGCATGCCCCAGTCAGAAGTAGAAGCTATGATGGATTACCAAAACTAAGATGATTGACTTCTAGAAGATTCCTGGTCAACTAAAGATTACCTATGAGCTAAGATGGAGGAACAGAACTAAGATGGTTGATTTCTGGGAAATTCAAGAAGTGGTGCATATAGATACATGTATCAAAACATATGCCCCTGTTACAGTTTCAAAATGGAAAGAGTAGATTTCTACATAATCTGCTACTTCAACAGAAAAGATGTTTTTTACTTCTTACAATTCCCCCTCTTTTATTATAGATTTTATTACTTTTCTTCGGGCTTCCTAGGGGCACATGGCAAGCCTGGGGCAACACATGGGATGGCTCTCTCTTCTTTTTTTTTTTTTTTTCTCTCTTTTCTTTGAATTTTCAGGTTGACAAAAGGTGAGAATTCTTTTGGGATAAGGATACCTTGAAGATGGGGTGTGAGGCTCTGACAAAAGATGAAATTTCCTCTAGGATTTTGGCATCTCAGGAATTTTAGGTGTGAAGCTGAAGATTATGAAGTTTTTAGATTTTTAAAACCGTATTTTCCTTTCTTTCACAATTCATCTTCTTTCTTCCTAATATTTTATTTTTTCTATCCTATCTCAAAACCACAATGAGGCATCACCTTACCCCAATTCAAATGTTATTACCAAAAGAGAAAAAAACAACAAATACTAGTAAAGATACAGAGAAAGGGAACTCCTTCACACTGTGAATGGGGGTGTAAATTAGTACAGCCATTACAGAAGACAGTATAGAAGTTCCTCAAAAGCCTTTTAAAAATAGAGCTACCATACCTAGTGTGGTGGCACACTCCCAGCATTTGGGAGGCTGAGATCTGAGGATCTGGGTTCACGGCCAGCCTCAGCTACCTAGTGAGGCACTCCACAACTTATTGAGACCCTGTTTCAAAATAAAGAATAAAAAATAGGGTTGGGGGTATAGCTCGGAGGTAGAATGCCCCTGAGTTCAATCCTCAGTACTGTAAAATAAATAAATAAATAAATAAATAAATAAATAAAGCTACCACATGATCCAGCAATTCTACTACTGGATATATAGCCAAAGGATATGGAGTCATTATATCAAAGAGATACTGGCACTCCCCTGTTGGCTACTGTGCTATTAACTATAACCAAGATCTAGAAATGTGACATATACACTACCAACAGAATATTACCCAGCCACAAAAAAGCATGAAATCCTGTCATTTGCAGAGACAGGCAAAGAATAAAATATCACACATTCTCACTTTTATTTGTATGACCTAAAAAAGTTTCTCTTATAGAAGAAGATAGAACAGTGATCGCTAAAGACTAGTAAAAGTGGAGGAGTATATGTATACTATGATATGGATAAACTTTAAAAGCATATTAAGTGAAAGAAAACAGTATGTAAAAGTGAAAGAGAACAAACATAAAAAGCCACATATGATGTGATTACATTCATATTACATATTTAATATAGACAACTGTTTAAATATAGAAAGCCGATTACTGATTGCTAAGAGCTGAGAGGAGGGGAGAGGAAGAATGAGAGAGTGAGCACTTAATTTGGATGAACTTTCAAGAGAAAGGAACCAAATCCTTGAACTAGATAGGGGTGATGGCTGTATAATACTGAAAATATACTAAAAACTGATGAACTGTACACTCTAGAAGGGTAACTTTGTGGTATCTGAATTTCATTTGTATAAAGCTTTTTAAAAAAGAACAGGGAACCAGTGCGTTCAGTTTTAGTGGTTAATTTACAAACAAATATAATATAGAAAATGCCCTTAAAAGTAAAGTATAGGGTAGAGGCTCTGGCTCTATAGTAGAGTACTTGCTAAGCATATGCAATGCAAAGCCCTGGGTTCAATCCTCAGCACAGAAAGAAATAAGAAAGTCTGCCAAATATTATTCCAGAGTTTCTCTTTCACAATTATTCAGATGGCTTAGAACTTCTCAATCCTTAAGATCATAAGTAGGAACAAAAATTATTTTCTAATATTGTAGAACAAAGATATCTGGTAGACTCTAAAATCCAGCACCTTATATATAGAAGTTACTTTTCTAAAAAATGTTTTAAGCTTATGTTAAACAAACAAACAACAACAAAAAATGAACAAACAAATCTAGTTATTGGTACCTTCAAATTACTTGGAGTCTAAATAAGCTATATCAAATTTCCACACTGCCCTATCCTTACCCATATCATGCAAATTAATATTACCACAAGGTAAAGGAACATGTGCTAACAAAATCCGCCAATTAATATGCATTTAACCTCACACAGGTCACTACGCCTCAGTGTCCTCATTTGTAAAATGGGGATAATGAAAGTACTTCCTTCATAGGACTACTGGGGAATTAACTGAATTAAAGTATACAGAAAGCAGTTAGACTAGTACCTGGTACATAATAAATATTATATAAATCTTAGATAACAATATTCACAACTTAGAAAAGTTCACAAATCCACTAGGGAAAAATTCAGTCCACAAAATGCACAAATGTGCCAATTAATTTTAAATTATCACTTTGCAACTTTCGTCCTTTGCAAAATTCATTAACCAATAGAGCTGCAGCTATTACTAGTCTGGTAACATTTGGCAAAATATACAACATATGCTAATAAAGAAATAAAATATCCTGAAAAGGAATAGATTTCTTTAAAAAAGGTTATATTATAGCCCAAGAAGACCATCTTTATTCAACCATGGGGTGACTTATTTAGTCCTCTGTAGTCTGCATTTCTCTCACTTTCAAAGAATTTGTCTGATTTTTTCTGGTTTGAAACTTGATCAAGGAAGTTTCCTGCTACTGCATGGTTCTCAAAACACAGGGCAAACAAACAAGAACTGCCGTTTTTAAAAGGGTGGTAATAGCCAGGCACAGTGGCATGCTCCTGTAATCTCAGTACTTGGGATGCTAAGACAGGAGAATTGTATGTTCGAAACTAGCCTCAGCAACTCAGTGAAACCCTGTTTCAAAACCAAAAAGGGGTAGGTGTAACTTGGAAGTAGAATGCCCCTGGATTCAATCCCCAGTAACCCCCCCAAAAAAGAAGGTCATAAAGAAAGTTCCATTTAGAAAAAAGTTAACAGTTGTACTATACCATTTTAAATCTTGTGTAAAGATTATAATTCTAAGTAAATTATTCATTTCTAAACTTTAATAAGTTCTATTCCATTTCCTATGAAAAAACCTTGAGAATCAAGTAAAGTTCTAAATATCTCTGTATAAATAGTTCAAAAACAATAGTTGATAAAATTAAAGATATTATCTAAACTTTAAGTGATCTTTTACAAAACAAAATGTAAATGTGGCATATACAAAAAATGGAATATCACTCAGACATAAAAAGAACAAAGTATTGATATACAACAACATAGAGAAAAGATGATAACATCATACCAAGCCAGGAGGGTTGGCACATGCCTGTAATTCCAGTACTTAGGAAGCTGAGAGAGGAGAATCACTGGTTTAAACCCAGCCTCAGCAATGTAGTGAGACCCTGTTTCAAGGGGGTGGGGGAAGGGAGACTGGGGGGGGGGGGGCCTCATAGGTAGAATAACCTTGGGTTCAATCCCCAGTACAAAAAAAAAAAAAAAAAAGGAAAACATCATACTAAGCAAAAGAAGATACAAAGGCCACAAATTATATAATTCTGGTTATATGAACTATCCAGAATAGAAAAATCCATAGAAATAGAAACAGATTAGTGATTGCCAAGAGCTGGAGGAGAGGAAATAAGGAGTGGCAAATTAAAAAGTAAAGGGTTCCTAGCTGGGTGTGCTAGGTATGGTGGCTCACTCCTGTAATACCTGTACTTGAGAGGCTGAGACAGGCGATTGCAGGTTCAAGGTCAGCCTCAGCAACTCAGGGAGACCTTTAGCAAGGGCTAGGGTAGTATAGCTCAGGATAGAATGCCCCTGGGTTTAATCCTCAGTACCAAAATAATAATAGTAATTATGGTAGTAATAAATACAAAGTAAAGAATGCCTTTTTAGAATGAGAATAAAAAGTTTTGGAACTAGACAATAGTGATACCTATACAATACTGGGAAAGTGCTTAACGCTGAATTATGCACAACAAAATGGTTATAATAGTCTTTATTTTGCTAAAGTAGTGTGTGTGTGTGTGTGTGTGTTACTGAGGATTGAACTCAGGGGCATTCTACTTCTGAGCTACACCTCCAGCCCTATTTTATGTTTTATTTTGTGAAACAGACCCTTAGGAAACAGGGTCTCACTAAGTTGCAGAGGGCCTCACAAGGTCGCTGAGGCTGGCTATGAACCTGTGCTCCTCCTGTCTCAGCCTCCCAAGTACTGGGATTACAAGCGTGCACCATGATGCCGGGCTTTTGCTAAAATAATTTTTAAAGGTGATCCTTTAACCATAGAATCTGGCTTAATGTTACCAGAGTCTGAGTCTAGTTGGAACTCCATTTCAATCTCTCCTCAGCTCTCATCCTATTAGAAACCACATCCTGCTTATTATTCTGACCTTGTGCCAACCTTTTCCCCAATGCACCAATTAACTGTGCCTCCATTTAACTGTTCCAGTCAATGGTGTCTCAGGTTCACCCTTACCTGGCTTCATAGGTCTATATGTTAACATGAATATGACTCTTGGTTTAGATAGGAGCAGAGTGGGAAATAACCCATGTGGTGTTATGTGAGGATATCATTAGGCTTCATTTATCACAAAACCTCTCATCTAAATTCCAAAAACATAGAGTATGTGTTCACAGTATCTCAAACTAAATGCGTTTGTTATGTAGAAGTCATCTCAATGGCAAAGATTTAGTTTATCAAATTATTTACACAAAATTAAGTCTGTCATAATGCAATGTATGCTTTTAAAAATCCACTGCACTATGGGAAGTCACTTAATAGTGATTATAAGTGTTACATGGAAAATGGAACTAAAGACATGATGCTCAAAAATTCATCACTGACACATTAAATTTTTATGCATTCACCTAGCGTTCCTGTGAAAAAAAACCATTTACAGATAAATGCAAAATGTAAGTTAGGGGTCAAATTGTTCTTTACAACAACTATTACATCAGAATTGACTTTGGAAGAGAATCCTCACCCTTAAAGAAATTATGAGTCCCCAAAGCAGTGATAGGAAGAGTCTACACTTCCCTGAAAAAGCAGAGATCACTCAGCTGATACCAGCCATTATTTATTCAACTTAAAATTAATTTGAACATATCTATGTTACATTAAGTGAAGTAAACCAGAATATGCCATTATAAATCCATTATGCTCCCAGTTAAACAAATTTTTAAAAAACTACAAAAACAAACTGTAAGTAAAAAAAGAATGCTAATTAGAGATTGGCTTGGATGACAGAACTATGGTTAAATTTCCCTAATACTACTATTCTGTATTTCTCACCACTTTAATAGTGAGTATATATTGCTTTTAAAATGCAGAAAACAGTTCAACCAGCTGGAAGCCCAGCTATTTGGGAGGTTACGGCTGAATAATTACATACTCATTTCAGGCAAGTCTTGTCAACTTACTGAGAATTTGTATCAAAATAAAAATAAAAAGGACTGAGAATGTAGCTCAGTGATAGAGCTTCTGGGTTCAATTCCCAATACTGTTTAAAAAAAAAAAAAAAAGACAAGCCAGGGATAGTGGCCCATGCTGGTAATCCCTGTATTTGGGAGGCTGAGACAGGGAGACAGGAGGACTACAGGTTCACAGCCAGCCTCAGCAATTTAGCAAGGCCCTCCACAACTTAGAAAGACACTGTTTCAAAAAAATAGATAAATAAAATAGGGCTTGAGGTGTGGCTCAGAGGTAGAATGCCCTGGGTTCAATTCCCAGTAGCCCTCCTACCCCGCTGCCACACATATAGACACTTTAATCATTCTCAGAAGTTACAAAAATATATAAGGGAAGAAGAAAAGTCCTGATGAAGTTACATGAATTATAAACCTATAATAAAATGCCAGTTTCTCTTTCTGCTCAAAGAGAATGTGGTTTATTTTTTTTTTCTTTTCTTTTCTTTCTTTTTTTTTTTTTTTAAGCTTACTGAACTAAAGCCTTTTCTCATGTAGGAAAGAAGATACCTGCCTGAGTGATATCTGGCCAGGCTACAGTTTGGTAAATTATATGCAGGTGCCTTACAAGCCATTAAATCTACTAATGTTACTGCGGTCAAAGACGGGGGAGGGGAGAATGCCCAGAAGCACTATTACTTTGCATAAGTGTCACTTAATAAAATAATTAATACTAAACTGAACACACTTGTGAAAACAAAAGAACTAATTATTATATGAGAAAAAAACCTTCATGCTTGTTTTGTTTCCTATGTTTTTAATCAGTGACATTCCTGATGTTTGAATTACATGCTGAAACACAAATAGTGATAATATACATTGGATATTTCTGCCCTTTCCCAGTCCTTAAGACTTGTCTTAGCTTTGCTTTTCCTTTTAATTTTAACCAATGTACTATAAGATTAACCAAGAAACATTCTGCTAACAAAATGACATGTTTGGGGAGTGGGGGGGAACTCACAAACATGATACCAATCTTTAGTATCAGAAATTTCACCTTCCCACAAAAATAGTTCCCTAATGTTATTTTAAAAGGAAAATACCAGGGCTGAGGATGTAGCTTAGTGGTGGAGTGCTTGCACAAGGCCCTGGAGCCAATACCCAGCACCATATATAAACAAACAGAAAACTGAATATGTAAGAGATGTTATAGGCAAACAAGAATCGATTCCATTTAAAAGATACAGCATAACTAGTATGAGTGTTTAACAGACTCGGTGCTAAAAAGTACATTCTTGACATTTTTAAGTTAAATATCAGAATAGTTGTATGGGAGTCTGAGCCCTCTATGCCTTTATAGGAGTTATTTCCAACGATGTGCATATGTGTGCCTGTGTGTGTGTGTGTACACGTTCGTACATGTATGTGAATATACACACAGATGTGTGTACATTCTTTGGTTTACCTAAAACATTTTCTAACATATGATATCAAATTTCTATCTTTCAGCCTATTCCTTAGTTTTGTCACCCCCATTTGTCAGGAGACACCCCCATCAAGAAACACCCATTCTCT
Organism: Graphiurus murinus; assembly: GCA_004027655.1. NCBI lineage: Eukaryota > Metazoa > Chordata > Mammalia > Rodentia > Gliridae > Graphiurus > Graphiurus murinus. The sequence goes on from PVLC010039450.1 coordinate 11,034, forward strand.
AGTCATTGCTACAAACCTGCTGACAGATTAATGAAAATAATGAACTGTTGATATAAACACATAACTGCTCTATAAGAATGTATAATTTCAGATACAGATTCTAGATTTTTTTTTTCTTTTCTGTTCCCACCCACCCCTGATACTAGGAATTAAACCCAGTGGCACTATACCACTGTGCTTGACCCCATCCCTGCCATGTCAGGACACAGTGAGAAGACGGCCCTCATAAGAATGTTTCCAGGGTGGCAGCATGATTTTTGAACTTCTAGCCTTCAGAACTGTGAGAAAATAAATTTTTGCTGTATTTTATTAATTTTTGTAAGAAATCTGAAGTTTTAATTTTGCAAAGTTCTCAGACCCATGCAAATTCATGATGAGTTTTTAAAAACTATAGGATATGTATGTACATCACAAAGAGCCACGTTAAGACATTACACTTCTGCCTACAATTTAATTTCTGTGTAAGAACACAGTGTTAAGCTGGGTGTGGTGGCACATGCCTATCTCAGTACTAGGAAGGCTGAGACAGGAAGATCACAGGTTTGCAGTCAGCCTCCACAATTTAGTGAGGCCTTCCCCAACTTAGTGAGACCCTGTTTAAAAATAAAAAATACAATAGGGCTGGGGTATAGCTCAGTAGGATGTCCCCGGGTTCAATCCACAATCACCCAAAAAACAAACAAACAAACAAACAAAAAAACAGTATTAAGGTTTCTAACTTTTCAAAAAGCTGCTTTAAACAGTTTTAGTTAAGTCATGGCCAGACAAACATTACATTCGTGTCTACAATATGTCACAACATAAGAATTCTTACCTTTTGTATCTGCCTGGAACTATTCTAGATGAATCCTGTAAAGTAAAAGTAAAGACAAATCAGTCAGGATGTGTCTATAAGTATACAATTACTGATTATAAAATATAGTTCACAGAGAATATCTAACTTTGAAAGAACCGATTTAGAACAATTCCAATTATTTTTAAATTTACATTGCTGGTCAAACAAAACAAGACTCTAATCTGATTTGTAAGCCCAAATCAATTGCTTTTTAAAAGTGATTTTGCAATATGCAAGTATTTTAAAAGCTCAGAAAATGATTGGGGTGGGGGTCAGCTAATCTTTTAGTTATCTAAATCCTTTTAGAAGTCAATGAATATTTTAAAAAGTTATAATCTTAATACATCCCCTTTTGTCTTTTGTATGTCCTCCATTTTTTTAAAAGTTACACAAATCACCACATACATACAGTGACTATTAAAAGACTATACATAGCTAAAATGAAAAGCGAGAAAGATTCTATTGTCACAAGTCAAAGCTACAAGAAAAGGACTGCTGTAAGTTAATAAAATCATATAATGCACCAAAAAGAATCCTTTATCTTTTTTTCTTTTTTTTTTTCGGTACTAGGAATTGAACTCAGGGGCATTCTACCTCCGAGCTATATTCCCAGCCCTATTTTTTATTCTTTATTTTGAAACCGGGTCTCACTAAGTTGCGGAGTGCCTCACTAGGTAGCAGAGGCTGGCCGCGAACCCAGATCCTCCGGTCTCAGCCTCCCGAATGAATGCTGGGATTACAAGCGTGTGCCACCATGCCCACTCCCTTATCATTTTAAAGAGGAAAATGTTAGCCATTCCTCCACAATACAACAAAACTCTACACAAATATAAACTTCACCTTAGATTTGTTAACTAGAAACCTCTTTATTTCTGTGGCCACAAGAAGTCCTAAGGAAAAAACTTAACTATATAATTACTAGAAATTTCTATTAATAATTACTCTGTTAAAGTTGGCAATTCCATTCTAAATGTGGAGGTGGGGAGGAATAAGGAATTACCACTAGTACTGAAACTGCTTGTAAGAAGTACAACCACTAATACTGAACTGGTTTGAAAAATTTCAAAGACCATGTAATGCAATATTCTGAAAAAAATCTCAAAGTCTGTTATACAACTGATTTCAAATATACCTTACCTGAAATAATCTTCCTTGCAATGGGATAGGTTTATATTACTAAAAGAAAGAGAAAACAACTATGTAGAACTGAGAAAATGTTGGCAAAGCACAGAATGCTTTGTGTAAGTTTAAATAAAACATTCAGCTTCATTCTAGCTTAGAATGGTCAATAAGGAAATCTCATGAATCTAATCTTTACAGGTGCAGTGGCAGATCAGAACTTGTAATGTATGAACAAATAGAAAATCATATGTGAAATAAATAGGACAAATAGTGATATAGTAAAATAACACTGAAGTTATTAGCAACAAAACCTGAACCCTCAGTAAAATTACAGCATACCCTGCTGACTCTTAATATTAACTTAAAATATCTTTATAGGTATATATAATTTAATAAGATACATTGTTGAAGATGGATGCAGAACAAATTTTCTATATTATATAATTTATTTTAAAGGAAAAACTCAAACTTCCCCATCATATCCTGAATAATTCAATCTTAAGGCCATTATTAGATGGGCAGAGCAGGGTTGGGAAGAAACTTCATGGCTCATACCAGTATACTAGAATATTGGAAATCTATGTAAAAAAGAGCTGCTTAGCACAGAAAGCCAGAATTCAAACAAACCAAGATCGCCAGTACAGCAGAAGGACTGGGCCTGCCTAATAAACCAGAACCTAAGCAAGGAGGAGGTGTCTACAAGGCAGGGAAGGAAAGGCGGTCCTGAAGCAAGGTTAGAAGGGAGTCCCATGAAAGGACAGCAAGATCCCAAGCAGGGTGCAAAGTTCATCCATTCAGCAGGGTGGCCCAGAATGAGGTGTTGGAGCTTTAGAAAGAATGTGCACCCACAGAGAGCCATGGGTATTGTGTATCAGAGCCCAAGCAGAATGAAGAGTGTCCACATGGAGACGTCAAAACTAAATCAGACTGAGGAGTGGACCCCATGGGGGAGCAATCCAGCATTAAGTTTCAGATTCTGAGCAAGAGAGATCCTGGGAAAAAGGAGCTGGTTAGAGGATGACAGAGGTTAAATGAAATAAGGAGGACATCTTGCAGCTTGGCATGAGATGCCCAACCCTAAACAAAATGTTGAGAGAGAGAGAGAGAGAGAGAGAGAGAGAGAGACAGAGAGAGAGACAGAGAGAGAGAGAGAGCGCGCGAGTGCACGCGCGAGCATATAATGTAAGAATTATTAACAGAATGGAGGGCATATGTGTGGAGGCGAGGTAGCAACACAAGATAGGTTACATAGAGCCGGGCGTGGTGGCGCACGCTTGTAATCCCAGCATTCG
>PVLC010039451.1:0-14293 GCA_004027655.1 Graphiurus murinus
TAAGATAAAAAGTATTTGCATAGCATTATTTAATGAGATGACAGAGGATCTTGAGTTGGGGAACCCATACTCAATGAAGTGTAAAGAGAAGAGAGGATAGAATCTAATATTGCTACTTGTATTTTGTTAGTGTGTAAAAATGATGATACTCAGAACAATTGTATTTATTTTTATTTTACACTATATTTTAAGTGCTTTACATGTACTATGCCAACTAATTCCTATAATAACTATATAATTACTACTGGTATCATAATGCGAGCAGTGGTATAAACTTAGATGCAGGTCAATTAAATACCTCCCCAAAGTCACACAGTTATTGAATTTTGAGGTTCACTACTCTGCCTTTGAAGAAGAATACATTTGAATTTTCTAATATACCTTTAAAAAACAAAGCTCACCTGGAAGAATAGTTTTTCTATCTCTAAAGAGAACCATTTGCCATTACCTTGGAAACAACATGTGCTTATTACTAATAATTTTGTAAGACTTTAGTATTTATTGTAGAAGAACTCATTGATTTTATGCCAAGGAGTTGAAGAAAGGCAATGTTAAACTTACTAATTCCCTTAAAAATTTCACTGAGTGAGGCATAAATTCTCACCTTGAGGTTCACTGATCCAAGTTATCTTTTGTTCCATAAAATTCACCATAGAATTTCTTTTAAAGCACCAAAGCATATCACTATACCTTACATTTGATTTATGCAGGATAATGTAGAATAAAGAAAATTTCACTGAAATTGATATGACTTGATTTCTAATCTTGGGTTTGCTGTTATGATCATGTGCAAGTCAATTCTTCTCCCCAGGCCACAGTTTAGCTATCTATAAAATAAAGGGATTGATTAGAGATCTCTAAGGCTCATTTCCAACTCTAAATATTATGACTGTAGGGTTTTTTTAAATAAAGTAGAAGCCAATGAAAGTCAAAAGAAGAATATCTTTCATAACTTTCCACCCATTTAAATAAGACTAGAATTGCATTAAGACTATCAGTAGCCTTTTGTTTGGAATGTTTCATTTTGTCAGTGTTTTTTTTTTTATGAGTGAACCAGGTTAAATTTTTTTTCACTTATGTGCTTACCTGCTAAATGCTTTCAATATGAAAACACTTATTTGACTAATAGGAAATCACTAGAAATCAGTGGTTTCATACTTCTTTTACTGTATAAGGCAAAACAATAGACACTAAGTGATAAGATGAACAAGCTATATTATAAATGAATAATAATTTCTAACTATTGGATACCACCACTATGATCATCTTTCTACGTGTATCACATCACTGATTCTTAATGGCATTTCTGTACAGTTTGCATTGGCTTCACAGAACAAAGGTGCAACCTGAGATTATAGAGCCTGTAAGTCGCAAAGATGAGAATGACACTTATGACTGGCTCTAAATCAGACGTTCTGTTTTTTCACAACTTGCCTGTCCTAAATCTCTAAAGATGACTTTTCCCCTCTTTATCATCAGGATCTCAGTGGGACCATTGATGAATTCAGTCTTTTTATTGTAATGAACAATGACAGTTTTTGGTGATAAATTTTAAAATTAAATTTATCAAAACAGCTAAATAGAAGTTATGATCCGAGGAGTATTATTTTAGATTGAAGGAGAGATCAGTCATGGAGAATCTGTCATTCATTTCTAGACAGCTGGCTTCATGAATTCCTCCTACTTGCCTTGGTGTGAATCCATCTGTGTCTGTTGAGATGACTGTTTTAAATCTCCCATTTTCCAGGTCAACTCTTATATCACGATTCAAAGGAAGTTCTCTGACTCCATGATATTACTTAGCAGAAAGCAGCATGAAGTAACTCTGTGAGCCACATAAGGCTCAGAGGTTGTAGGATGAATACCACTATGAGATTATGAATCCCATAATATTGAAAGACAAACAAACAAACAATTTTTTTGTTGTTGTTTCTCTCAATTCCAAAGATTAGGAAAGGAATGTTTGGTTTCTAAGAGGACTATAAAAAAGTGATTGCCTGATGTTCTCCAAGTCAGCCAAATCCTGCCGCAGAAATGAAAAAGCTCACAAATAATTTTGTAAATTGCACCTATGGGCAAATTTGTACTTAAAGGAAATTTAAGTAATTTCCATTACTTAAATTAGCTCTTAATGTAACTTTAAGACACATCTTTTCCAGTGGTATCATTGAGTAGTCTGCTTGAATACAAATCAGAAATGTAGCACCTTTCTTTTATTATTTCCTTCATAACAATAATAAAATTAAATATACTCAACTGGTTTGTTTTTCTATTGGGAAAACACTGCTTGAATGGGAGAAATACTATTGTAGTTTAATTTTCAAAAGAAAGCAATAAGTTTTGTTTAAAATTGTAACAAATCCATGCTAGTTGCATAGGATATTCTAAATGTTGTCAAAATGGAACACTAGAGCCATCTAACTTGCAGTACAGGCTCTTTTGAAATGGGAACTACTTGGATGGAGGACCCGGTGAATTAGAACAGAATTCCCATGGAGTAATGAGAGCAACAGTCCTTCAGAGGGATTGAGAGACATTTAGAGAAGGTACAAGCTGAGGATGTCCAGCTATGATTTTGTTTTTCTCTATTGACATTCTGACCTCTTTTTTTTTTTTTTTTTTTTGGTACTGGGGATTTAACCCAGAGACATTCTACCTCTGAGCTCTACCTCCAGCCCTCCAGCCCTATGTTACTTTTTATATTTTGAAACAGTGTCTCACTAAGTTACTGTGGGCCTCATTAAGTTTCTGAGGTTGGCCTCACACTTGCAATCCTCCTGTCTCAGCCTCCTAAGTACTCCAATTACAGCATTCAGTTCTGACTTGCTGTTTAAGAAGTACTTCTGAACTTGGAATCATAATCTTGTAAAGACATTAATAAAATTCTGTGTAATAGATAGCATCCTGGTAAAGTTGTTACCAAAAATTATTTGAAAGCAAAATTTGTCATCAGCTAATAAGACATATAAGCACCCTGTAAACAATTATCAAAGTTATCTCTCTTAGCCCTTTCAGAAGCATTTGGCATTCCTTTAAACTCCTCCATGTTGCCAGGCTGGGAAAACACAACATATGTCCTCATCATGTTCACTTAGACATGAATCACGTAACCCTGAGCAAGTTGCTGAGTGGGTCAGGACACCATGCATTTCTTTCAGGTCTATCGCCTTATTTTGTTCAGATCCTTCTTATTTGAGCAAATTGCTGTGCTATAAGCTAGACTTAAGGAATTAAAGTGATTGAGGCTGCATAATCAGACTAAGGACAGATTTAAGGAAATTATCTTTTTCTCTAGCTGAAGTCTGGATTAGTGAGTAAAGCCACAGTGTTCCCATCACATAATTAGAATGCCTGGTCAGATCCTTATCCAGGTTCCTATATTTAAATTCTAAGCCTGCACCACCTTTAAAACCACCTGAGCCACTTAAAACCTCTGTGTTCAACACATGACCCCAATTTTTATTTTAAAAACCTTAAGAATATCCCGTTAGAGGACCCTCAGCTCCCTATTCCTGTTCATGTGCTGAAGCCACTTTCTTGTAGTCCAGAAATGAGGTGCATCTTGGGCCAGTCCTGGGCTTCTCTCTCCTCTGGGACTCTGCTCTGGCATTGGCCTTTTTTTGTGTGTCTCCTATTTTCTCTCTCTCCTCTAGTTTCAGCCTCTTTCTCTGCATTGCTTTTCTTCTTCGGCATGCTCAGATAATTCACATGTGATAGTCATATGTTTCAAAGCCATACTTAGAGACAAAATAAAAGTAAACAAAAGGAAAGCTCTTTTCTTTGATTGCAGAGCCCACTCTAGCTAAGACTCATTTCTTTATTTTCAAATCAAGCAGTTTGAAAGAATTCTCTGAACTCCCTGCCCCATTGTGTGTGTGTGTGTGTGTGTGTGTGTGTGTGCGCGCGCGCCCGCGTTTATGACTTCATTAATGTACAATGCAGCAAGGTGTATAGATATCAATAAAACAGTTTGATGAGTTTTGACACATGTGTACACCCACATAAACACCCTCCATTCATGATGTACAACATTTCTTTCACCCATGAAAGTTTCCTCAGGCCCTTTCTTAGTAAATCCCTATTCATCTGCATTTCCCTATACTCATCTGATTTCCATAACTAGATACTATATATTTTGTTACTTTTCCCTTCAATTTTTTTGAAAAAAATCCAAAACTTAAAAAAAAAACTTATATAAGTTCTATATACATTTACTTTTCCTGAACCATCTTAATTGCCAATATGTGCCCCATCAAATCTGAATATTTTAGTGTGTTTTTCCTCTAATAAAGGCATCCTCCTACAGGGCCACAGAATATACATCAGAATTAGGAAAGTGGTACTGAAGCATTACTGACATCTAGTTCTCAGGATCCATTTGTTTCACTCATAAGTGTTATTTATAGCAAAAGGACCTATTCAGAATCACACCACTCATGGTTATATGTCTCTTTAGTCTCCTATAATCTAGAACAGGTCCTCAATCTTCACTTTAATTTATTTATATTAACAGTTTTAAAAGTACAAGCATATTAACTTATAAAAGGTCTGTCAATTTGCTTTGATTGGCATGCTCTCATGAGTAGAGTTGCGAATATTAGCAGGACAATCACAGGACTGACACCGTGTTCTTCTTAATGCATCTCATCAGGTGGCTCATGGCATTAATCCTTCCCATTACTGATGATGTTCACTTTGATCACTTGATTAAGGTGCTATCTTCTAGCTTTCTCCACTGTAAATTACAGTGGGTCCTTTTGCAATTAATGAATATTTCATGAGAAGGTAATTTGAGCCTATGTAAGTATCCCATTCCCCATCAAATTTTCAAATCATATATGTCCTTATTTCTATCTGAATGAACTCTTGTTTTCTATTTTATTCGCTAGAATAAACCTTTTTACTATCATTATCTATTCAGTGCTCAAACTGACAAAGGTTTGGCCAGTGACAGGCTGTCTCCTTGTCCTTTAGGCATGTCTTCATGCTCTTTGATACTTACCTCTCTTGCATAACAGACAATTCAGGCTCACTTTTACTTTCCTGCCCCAGGCCTGGAATAAAACATTTCTCCAAGGAGCCTTGGTTACTTTTAGAGAAGAATGTTATTTAGTGAGCGATATCTAGTTGTGCTTATGGCTATGAGTGTATCACAACTTCTAGGCTCTCTCAGTGGACAAGATTAGGGGATATATGAAAGTTTATAAATTCAATCACACACATACACACACGTTTCTATCTATAATTATATATTCCTTTATATATATATTGGGTACCATGAATTCACACTGAAACTTCCAGTTCTAATCCAACATCAAAGTTTTTCCTTTTTTTTTTTATATCTGTAACCCCTTTCTCTGACAATGAGAAACAGGCTCCTGCCATACTTAATGTTTTTACTTATTTGACAACTTCCCTGTAACCAGTCTCATGTCTGCCCCTCAGTGCCACTCAAACACTGATGACCCATGCCAGGCTGCCACAGCCATGCCCTCCCCACACAAGGAGGGTTCTGATAGTCCATGCAAGGCACTTGTCCACTCATCCAGTTCCCCATCTCACTCTGCTTGACCTCTAATAACCTGTGGCCGCCCTCCTGCATGGATGGCCGCCCTTGTCTGTTTGCACTCTGACACCCTGAGCCAGGCTTCCCTGCTGGATAAAACATCTCTTCTCTGTCTGGCCCCCTAAACCCACCATGGGCCATCTTCCCTCATGCTTGCCAGCAGGGATGTCTTTCTCTCCCTCGACCTCCACACTTGAGCTCTCTGTTGCTCATGTCCTCAGTGTATTGTGGTGGCCTCTGTGTCACTCTGATCCTTGCACCAAGCCACTGCCATCCAATGCATCCCACCCAAGTCTTAGGCTGACCACTGTCTTGCATGGCTCCAACTAGTGTTTCATGGATTGAATTATTTAAGAAGGGAAAGGAACCGAAAGAAAGTGTTAGAGACTGACTTGCCACCATCTCAATGTAATGAAGCCATAACCAAAAGTGACTGTATTTTGAGATAGGGCCTTTAAGGAGATAATAAAGGCTGTGATAATAAGGATAGGGCCCAAATTCAATAGGACTAGCTTCCTCATAAGAAGATGAAGAGACACCTGGGAAGTAGCCTGAGAGAAAAAGGCCACAACAGGACACAGAAAGAATGTGACCATCTGAAAGAGGGAAAGGCTTTGGGAGAAGCCAATACCTGGCTTTTGTACTTTCAGCTTTAGAAATGTGAAAAAATGAATTTCTGTTTAGATACTCAGGAAGTGTTATATATATATTACTGCATCCTTAACCGACTTACATGAGAAAGGAAAAGGTTCCTTGTCATGCTGAAAGCTGCATCAATCCTCATAAGGGTATTGCACCTGCTTCTGTTAAGGTCATGAAGAATCTTCAAATCTAAGTGATTGATCTTAATGGACACTGTGATAGCAATTAGCACTGTTGGCTCTTCCTATTTATTTATTTATTTATTTATTTATGTTTGGCACAGAGGATTGAAACCAGGGGCATTCTACCTCTGAGCTGTACCCCCAGGTGTAGTTCAGAAAACAGTTTTGCTAAGTTGCTGAGGACCTCATTAAATAGCTGAGGATGGCCTCAAATCCTCCTGTCTCAGCCACCCAAGTACTGGTATGATGGACGCACACCACCACCAAGCCTGGCTCCCTCCCTTCTTAAGGCATAGTTGTATGACTCCAATAGAGCATGTCATTTGGGCATCAAATACACCAGTTCTTCAAGGAGCACGTGTTCACTCCACTGCTTCTGTGACCTACAGAACCAGTGAGGACCCCTTCAGCTTCTCAGAGTAGACGGATTATTTTTAATTGGTTAAATCAGTGCTGGTCATTAGGAATAAAAACAGGAATTAATGACACTAACAAAAAAGAGAGATCCTGGATTCCAAAAGAAAGATTTATGAATTATGTCATTTTTATTCATCTTGTCCTATAATCTGTCTCCCCGAATTCACAGTGTTTTTTTTTTTTTTTTTTCCCTGTGAGACATCCTTTCATCAATTAGAACCCTATTTTTGGCTTTCACAGTTATCCTCCCTTGTCTCTGACAGTGTCCAAGGTGTCAGCGCAAACAATTGGAAATGCTCTCTTATCTGTGGTTCTCTTTGTAGTGACTATGGCAGGGAAGCCAGGAGTTACTACTGCAAATAGAAACAGGCTCTTAATTACTCATGGAATTTAAATAAGTAAGGCTTAGCAGCAACTGTCTTTACCACTGCTTAATTAGAAGTACTGGTCTGTCTGCTGGCAAATTAGGAGACCCCAGCCTACTGCTAGGCTGCATTTTTAAAGTCATGTTTAAAGTCTGTGAATGCCTAGCAGGAAAGTGCCTTTATTTCTTTTAGGACAAAGCAGCATCCCAAAGAGCATCAGCCCAGTCCAGCTCACCAGTCCTGTAAGAGGCCTTTTGTGTGAAACTGTTTCATAGTACATTGAATTTAAGAAGGTCAAATATATCATAGTGTAAGTTTTTTTTTTTAATACACCAACTTTCCCTCTTGCCATCTCTAATTCAATTAATGTCACCAACATTTATCCAGCTGACCAAATTGAGGAGTTCTTTTTTCTCTTTCTTCCACAGAGTCGGTGACACTGGTGACACTGTCTAACTGATATTACCTCCATGATGGGTCTCCTCTCAGCTGTTCTCTCCTTCCACTGTCTGCAGCTTTCATTCAGACTCCACCCTTCCTAAGTTGAATTTCTGAAATGTCTTACTAGCTGTCTTTCTTCTTCCAAGAGATCATGATAAAAGTGGAAAGAGTTAGAATACTTGACCAGTTTCATTGTGTGTGTGTGTGTGTGTGTGTGTGTGTGTGTGTGTGTGTATTGGTTGGAGTTTCGTATCTCTCTCTCTCTATATATATAGAGAGAGAGAGAGGAGGAGAGATAGATAGATATAGATATAGATAGATATGTATGTATATAGATATCTCTCAATATATAGAGTTTTGATAATATATACATATTTGAATAAATATATGTTTGAAATTAAATATATATGATATATGTATATCCATATATAAACATATATATAAATATATATGGATACATATGTTTAGAGATGCGAGATAACACCTGTCATTCCATAATCCAATATCTCCCACCCACATACACATCATAATATAACATTTATACATACCAGAGTAACAAAAGAAGAATATAGGAAATGTGATAGAACTATAAATGTTCATTAATTCAGTTACTTGATAATTGTATTTGTCCTATGACACATAGGACGATTTTCTTTTCATCCAGATAGAATCTTAAAATATAAAATACAATATTGTGGACAATCCTACTACTATTAGGTTCAGGTATTTGTTTATCTTCCCCATGCCAACTCTATTCCCCTCATCACCAGCACCATGGTGATTCATCTGAATCCCACATAGACTGCATAGAATAATTGTATATATGTTTGAGAGACTTTGATCAGGATCTTCAGCATTTTGGTACCTTCTGGAATTGGATCTGAGAGTCTCTACGTCTTGGTCAGGCACTTTTATGCTTATATCTCTGCCTGCTATTCTGCAGGGGGAATATCAGTGAAGATGAATTAAGAGGAGACTAAGGCATGCATCAATGATGAGTATAGTCATGAGTTCCAAGTAAGGAAGATATGATTATTCAAGAATAGTACTATGAAGATTAAATGAATGTCTAGTTCACATTATCTTCTAGTCAAATGTGTTTGCACATTTAAATTGTTCATTGAATGTACAGGAAATATACCCATTTTTTGGTCATTATTTTCTCACTGATTAGGGGTTGGGTATACTTTTTCAATTCTTTTGGAAGTCAGTGGATCACTACTTCTTGACTATTTCATATATCAATTTCCTGTCATGGATAGAGATCTATGGATCATGCCTTTTGATTTCCTCATGAGATATTTCCTTTTAGTATGACCATGTTCACGGTGGATCTTTGGCCTGAATTCATCTTTTCCACATCAGGTGTTTATCTTCTCTTGAAGGCAGCTTTAGGATTTAACTAAATTTCCAAGGCATCTATAGCATTGTTGTTTGAGATAGCAAAAGACGCTTAGAATTTTACTCCTTTTTCCAGTATATTTTGGCAAACATTGAAGGGCAGCACAAAAGAAGCAATTTGGGACCCTATTTTGGACCAGGTAAAAGGGAGGCATTTCAAAAGTCTTACGTGTTCATACAGAACTATTATTTTATGGCACTTAAACCCTAAGGCAAGGAAGCAACCGGCTCCCCTGCAGATTTCTCATCATTGGAACAGATGGGTGTGATCTTAAGCAACCAACAGTGCACATATGCTCCTAATGTGGAAAGGAGGATTCTGAGCCAAGAATGATTGCAAAAGCTTGTCTCGTCATACCTTACCTCTCAGGTGGCAGCAGTCAAAAAGGCCCTCTGTAGGATTAATTAAATAAAATGAAAAGCACAGTGGAACATTAAGGAATGAAATAGAAGATACAGTAGTAATAAGTCTGATGGTGACTTGATCTCAGTGGGAAATTTTGGAGAACACTCCTGACAAAATTTTCATTAGGACATCATCAAATGGGTCAGCATGTGTTTGCACTTACAGCTTAGTACAGAAACTGTAAACCATAAAAAGCACAGAGGACCAAACTTCTGGCCTGCAGAAGTAGATAGTAAATACAATATTTGTAAAATGTAAGCACTTTTTTCCTTATACATTATGAACTGTACTCAAATTATTAAAGTGATTTATTTTTCCTTTAGCAAATTTCAAATATCAATTTCTTTTTGCAGCTTTCAGCAACTGTATTTGCTTATCAAAACTTAGCACAGACTAGAACACAATCTCTTCTTTCAAAAGTCATGATCTATGATGACAATTTTGGGTATTACAATATCAGTGAATATCTGTGGGGGTAGAATATTCCAGTATGCTTTCTATAATAGTAATATTTCTAAACATTCTTTAAGTAAGAATGAAATAATTTTCATTGAGACAAAAAGCCAAGCATTTGTTAAAGACTCTCACAAGAGACACAATGTAGGAATTCTTATTTCAGTTTCAACCTAAAATTAGAAACATAATCATTACAAAGTAATTGTCATTGTTTATTACTTATATGGGTATATTAATGTAAATGTATAGTTTAAATACGTTTTTAATTTTTTTCTAACTACAGCAATAGTACCAATTATACTGATGATGTATTCCAATTATTTTTGTAACAACCAGATAGTCTAGTTCTTCCTACATGGGGAAAAGAAGATTTATTTAATGATGGATCCAAATTTTACAGAAAATTGGTTTACTCTCTGAAAAGTAAAGTGATAATTAAAATGATATGAATTTTAATATTCATGGGCTGTCACTACCATTAAGCAAAACATTCAGCCATACATAGCAATGAACCACAGCCATTACTGTCAACTTGCTCCTCCACATTGCAAAGGAGCCGGCCCAAATTTGAGGCTCATTCAGTTTGACAAAGATACTTACTGAGACTTTTCCTGTCATTTAATAAGAAATTCCTGCTTTCATTTTATTCTGAAGAATTTTGGATGGTCAATACAGAGATTGCAGAAAACATAGCACAGCCTATATTAACATGCAATTTTGCTTAGGTGTCGACCAAAGTTTGTAGAAGGTAGGAGGAGTCTGGTACGAGAGTCATACAACTCTGTTCTGCACTTTTCTCTGTACTTGCTGGGTACATGCTTCTGAATTTACACTCCTCATCTTTGAAATGAGAGACAGTAATACCAACTCTTCCTAATGAGAAATTGTTCAGAGAATATGAGTCTAAAAGTTCTTTGTAAATGGTAAGGTGTGGTCTCATGTCACACATATTGTTGTCACGATGAGACATATTAAGCAGGTAGGTGTATTTTAAAGCTTCTGCCTTTGATTTTATGCATTATGTGCTTGAAAGCCTACGACAGCCTTGTAATAACATCATATGAATGGCTACAGCTACAATGAATATTAAACAAAACTACATCTATAAAACCCACTTGAATTCTAATCTGCTGCTTTGATTCAGGCTACACTGGTATCTCTGGCACCCTTTATGAAATATAACCCTTCCAAAACTCTCATGTAAACTTTGTTAACCATTTCACCTTTAAATAGTTGAATAAATATTTGTCATAGGTAATAGGATTTAAAGGTTACAATAGTCTTAAAAGACAAGACCATTTCTTGGCCAAGCCCAAGAGTGATAGAAATGACTTCGTGTTTGACAGGCAAAATAGCACCTCAGGAGTGAAGTGCAGTGGGCAAAAGATTTATTAGTCTCAGTACTTTGTACTTGGAACTATGTTTTGTGCTAATACCACCACATAAACGTGCAAAAATAATTAATAAACCCACTGTATAGATTCATCAATCTTCATACAGCCCACTTTAGTGTGTGTGTGTGTGTGTGTGTGTGTGTGTGTGTGTGTGTGTGTGTGTGTGTGTTACTGGGGATTGAACCCAGGGGCATTCTACATCTGATCTGCACCCCTGTTCCTATTTTATTTTGAAACACGTTCTCTCTAGGTTGCTGAGTGTCTTGCTAAGTTGTTGAGGATGGTCTTGAACCTGTGATGCTCTTGTCTCAGTCTCCTAAGTACTGGGATTACAGGCATGCACCATCATGCCAGGCTTAGCCCATTTGATTTGATAACTGGAAGAGTAGTCAGGTTAGACATAGTGATGGTTGTATTCCTAAAGTAGCATCTGAATAGTTAATACACATGGCTTCATTGTAAAGACTTGGAGTCAGTTGCTTTCCTAGGAGGATGCTTGGTTCTAGATAATGTTGGGAGGCTTCAAACTAAAACTGTTTAATCTGGTAGATATGTCCTGAAAGAAAAACAATTGATAATTTCTGTTTTATGGAAATTGAAAACTGAAACCTACTTCCTCACAATATGGTGCATTAGTCAAGACATAAGAATAAACTTGAATCCTCAGTGATTTTAGCTGCGAATGGAAACTGATTCATCTCATTGACTTTCTCATTTACCTGAACATGCATATGATTGCACATGTGCAATGCTTTTTGTGACCTCAGTGTTTAGAGAGAAAAAAGTAGGTACTGTGTTTGTGTCCTCTAGGTACACATTTTTATTATTTCTACTCCAGCATAAACCTGATTTTGCAGTGTGTATATGTTCATACACATAAACACACACACACTCAGTTTGACATTGTACTTTCTTAAACACATGGCAGTAGTGACATTGGATTTGTGTACTGGGAAGTTCACTTGGCTTGAATGAGTAAAGTAGGGTTAATTGTGCCAATGTTAGTGAATTACCGAACTAGCTTTTCTAATCTCCATCTTTTATAATTTATATCCAAAGTTTTACATTTGTCATTCTATAAGGCAAATGTCACTACATGACTGTTATAAAAAGAATATAAAATGTCTATTTTAATAAGTTGAAAGAAAAATAAAAAGAATAATAGAAGGACAAAATAAAGAAAAAAGAAAGAAGACAAAATAAGGTTGAAGGGGAATATAGATAATGACAGAATTGAACAGGAAGATGAGTTGTAATTAATGAATTAAGAAATGAAGAGGAGAAATAGCCTTTCTCTTTGGGGGTTTGTTATAGTTAGTGACCCTAAACTGTTCTAGCTGGCATGCTAATATTCCCCTTTAGTATCAGTCCCTACCTACATACTCAGAAGTTATTTCTCCTGAATGTAGTGCCTTAGATCACTCAGTCAATCTAATAGTAGAGAATATTATGCTTAGTGAGATCAACCAGTCTTAGAAAATCAAGGGTCATATGTTTTATCCCATATGTGGAAGCTAGGGTGTAATCAAGACATAAGAGGAAATTTAGATGATGGAAGAAAAACCCCAGGGGAGCGATGGAGGGGGTCTAGGGGAGGTTGATGGTGTGGGGATAACTAATGAAGGAAACATTTCTGTTGACATTAGGCACATATGTGAATGTACCAATGCCAATCTCAATATCATATATGGGGAAGGGCAGGAAGTGGAGAGGGAGTAGGAGGGAAGGTCACCAAATTCTGTGTGCATGTATGTCACTATCACTCTGAAGTACATTATGATGTGAGACTACAATGCATCAATAAATGTGTGTGTGTGTGTGTGTGTGTGTGTGTGTGTGTGTGTGGTGTGTATTAGTTGGTTGGCTGCACACTCTTTGCAATCTCTGTTGGCCAGGCTGTGCATTTTCTAAATTTTTACAGTTTTCTTCCCTTTTTATTATAAAATCTGCCTTTAGGCCATCCCTTTGCTCCCTCATGTTAGCATAAGTGGGTTAACAGTAACCAAGCCACTTCTACATTTTGCTTAGATATTTCTTTTACCAGAAATCTTAGTTCATCTCTCATAGGTTCTGCCTTCCACAAATCTCCAGGGTGTGGACACAATGCATCTGAGTTCTTTGCAGCTGTATAACAAGGATGGCCCTTAGTCTCGTTCCCGGTAAAGTATTCCTCATTTCCATATGAGCCCTTGTCAGAATGGCCTCCACTATTTATCTTTCTCTCAGCATTCTTGTCATGACAGTTTAATCTCTAGAAAATTTCAGACTTTCCTTAGTTCTGTTGTCTCCTAAGCCTTGACCAGAACCACACTTAATACTCTGTTTATGTCATTCCAGGCTTTTTAAAGCATTAATTCCAAAACTATTCCAGCTGTTACCAATTCCCCAACTCCAAAGCTGCTCCAACATTTGCAGATAATATTATAGCAACACCCTACTTCTTAGCAACAGTTATCTAAGTCCATTTTGCTGTTGCTATGATAGAATATCCAGGACTGAGCACATTATTAGGGAAAGGAGCTAATTTTTGCTTATAATTCTGGGGACTTGGAAGTCCAAAATTGAGTGGCCGCATCTGGTGATGGCCTCATGCTGCTTCAACTCATGGAGGAAAGCAGAAGAGCAAGTAGGTGCGTGTGAAGGACATGCAAGGAAGCCAAACTCACTTCCTAGCAACCTGCTCTCATAGTAAGTAACCCAGTCCCACGAGAGTGAGAACTCACTCATAGGAGCTTTGACCATGACTCAGATCCATTCTGCTAGGCCCCCCACCTCTCCAAACTGCTGCATTTGGAGCCAAATCTCAACATGAGTTTTGGGGGAGACCAACTATCCTCAGACCATAGCAGTCCTACAATCTTCAAGTAAGACACATCCTGACATACATGTCTTCCGAGATATAGAAATGTATATGAAAAGATATCAAACTATCAAATAAAACTGCCTTGACATCCTGTTTTGGTTTTGATTTAGACTATCCCCCTAGTCCTCAGTGAGACAAGGCAGCCATGTTGGAGGTGGGG
>PVLC010039452.1:0-14335 GCA_004027655.1 Graphiurus murinus
GAGTGCTAAAAATATGAGGTTGACTTATTAAAAATGTTTACAACAAGCCCCTAATACTGATATAGTCAGGACAAGTTAATTGCAAAACTTGCACAAGTAGGTTTTCATATTTGTGTAATGAATTTCATTTGAGTATTATATTTTGCGACTAAGAAAAGCTTGGATGTCTGTGAAGGGTTCATTGTAAAGCCAGTCTTTCTGATAATATATTTTGTCATATTTGGAAAGAATAATAACAGGTATTCAAAATCACTGTTTCCTTAGTGGGTGGGTTAAATGTCTGTCAGACAATCTGGATTTATGTGTTAAATATTTTAAATACTAAAGGAAATGGTAGAAATGAAATTCTTCCCACATTACTACCTTTATTACTTAGCTCAACTTCTTCCTTTCTTTTTTTCTCTTTGTACTATCCTTCTTTGCTAATATATTTTTAAAATCTAACCCATATATAGAATGGTCTTCCTGTCTTTTTGCAATTATATTTATCTAATTACTGAGATTCATTTTTTTAATCCCTAAATTTTGTTTGGGATTCCAGAAAACATCCTGGGCACAGGACAGTCCTGTGTGGCATGGATACAGAAGATTGGCCTTTTGAGGCCTTTTCTTGGAAGACAGAAGAAAATATCTGTAAGATATTCTATGCCTTTCAGTATTTAATATAGATAATCCTACTTGTGGAGCAGAAAGATCACGGGACTTAGAAAACAATGGATTCTCACTGTGTTAGCTGATTTGCTGCATATTTTCCCTTTGAGTTAGTTTCTCACCATGACTGGATATGGATTTCATCATCTAGAGCATGGAAATAACTTTATGGAGCTATTATGTGAATCACATGAAACAGTGTGCCAAGAATCTATCAGAACACTTATGGTATTTTAATTGTACCTCCTTCAACCTAGATCTATTCTGCTTTGTTCTCAATCAGCCTCACTCTGGTGTTGTTGTTATTATTATTATTATTATTATTATTATTATTATTATTATTATTTTACCTAGGTTCTTGCTTACTGCTTACTCCTCTATAAGTGAGATTCTACTTTACAAAACAATTCCCCAAACTGGGTGTGAATTAATCTCTCCTCTTTTGACTTCTAGAGGTTACTGCCACTGGACCTGAAGTTTGACATTCCCTCTCCTATATCAAACACCTCAGAGGAAGAAATTCAGCCATTCTACTATGATCTTTATGGCTTAAAACTCCTTTCTACTATGGTACCTCCTATGGGGTTTTGCTTTTTAGTAGAATGTCTAACTATTGAATTCCATTTGCACTCCTGCTTGATAAACCTTCTTGTCTGGATATCCTTTAAGTCCATGGTTTATAAATGTTGCTTTAAGAGATTTAAAAGAAAACCTTACTTTATATTTGTATCTAAGGACTGTATTGTGCTCCCACCAAAGTTCCTATGTTGATGCCCTAACTCCCAATGTATTTACAGACAGGACTTTAAAGGAGGTCATATACATTAAATCTGATCATTATCCCATTATCCTTTTGTGTGTGGAGGGTGGTGCAGGGTTGAACCCAGAGGCATCCTACCTCCAAGATATAAACTCAGCTCTATTATATTTTTTGTTTGGAAACAGGGACTAAGTTGAAGAAGGCCTCTCCAAGTTACTGAGGTTGGCCATGACTCTGCAATCCTTCTGTCTCAGCCTACTAAGTACTGAGATCACAGGTGTGCACCACCATACCTAGCTACTGGTATCCTTTTAGAAGAAGCCAGAAGGCAGCCTTCTACAAGGCAGGAAAAGAAGCCTCGTTAGAAACCAATAATAATGGCACCTTGATCTTAGATGCCTAGCCTCAATAACTGTTAGAAATTACTGTATGTTGTTTTACCCAGTTTGTGATATTTTGTGATGGCAGCCCTAGCAGACTAATATCTATACAGTCCAGATTTTTATTATACTAATATGTTAACAAAACTTAAATACTTTTGTGGAAAAATAAAACAAACAGTACTATAGTTAGATCACAGTCATTGCAATAATTCATAATCATAACGGTTGCTAATGCATTGGCAGTTTCTCAGCCTGCATTGTGGTTGAGAAGAGAGGCCCATTCACAGGCCATTCACAACTCTTCATTTTAAAGTGCTCAAGTACTAACTATGGCTTGTGATGTGAATAAGTTTATATTAATAGAAAGTGAAACATTTTTATTCACAAAATTTGCTAAAAGAATTCCTTAAACATGATTTCATATATATATTTTATGTAATATATGTATATATGTGTGTTTGTGTGTATATAAAATGTTTAAAAATATTCTAGTTTTGACCTCTACATGCAACTTTATTTGTTGCAAAGAACTAAACAAAAGTGGGTAAGTGTAGGTTATTTCCAGTTTTTCCACCAATCGATCAATCAATGTAATTCGTATCTATGAAATATGCACTGCAAATTAACTCCAGATTAAATTGTTTCAGTGTCTAAGTTACAGACTGAAAATGAACGTGTGTGTGTGTGTGTGTGTGTGTGTGTGTGTGTGTGTGTGTGTGTTTGTGTAGTACTGGTGACTAAATTCAGGAGTGCTTTACCACTGAGCTATAGCCCCAGCCCTTTCTTTTTTATTTTGAGAAAGGTTCTCACTAACTTACTTAGGCTCAGCCTAGTAAGTAGCTGAGCCTAGCTCAGCCTTCCAAGTAGCTGGGCTTATAGATGTGAGTCACCTTGATATATTTGTCCTTAACCTCTGGCCCCCAAAGAAGGGAGGGCTTTCAGTACAGTATCATTTCAGAATAATTTCATCATTTCAGAATAATTTCAGGATACTTTAGTATTTTCACAACAAAGAGAAGAGAAACTTGAAGCTTCAACAGCTGATGTTTAAAGAGAAAACCAATATAATGTCACTACTCTTCCAGTTTTGAGTATCTGATGCCAGAAATATAGGTCCTGGATCCTTAATGCATCCCTCATGACTCAACTGCACTCCACGAGCTGCTTTCTTCAGTCTAAAGTGTAAGAACCACATTTCTACTTCATAGAAACAAAGGATTAAAGGAAACAGCACTAAGGACAGTACCTGGCACTTTTATCATTCACATTGCTTGGGGTGCTATGTTATTGACACTGTTGCTACTGCTGCACTGTTGAGATATTACTATCCCAAGAAGTAATATCTTATGTTTAAATGCCCCTCAGTTGAGTCTAGACCCAGATAAGCGATATATCAATATACCCTTTCTATGTCAGACTCAGTGAGATATTTGAATACATTAAAAACAGTTAAGACCTATTCCCAGGTAATTTTTTTTCTTTTCTCAAATATTAGTAACAATGACCATTCATAGTAACTTCAAAATAATGTAAGTACTTTAGAGAAATGCATTGCCAACCTGAATTTGTGGCAACTTGTACAACTTGATTACCTAGGTGTTGAAACAACTTGGCAAATATCACTTAGCCCCTTCATGCCTGGTAGGCAGAATAACTACCTCAATTTTTCAAGGTGATTAAGCTGATTAAGTAAGAACACTGTGATTCTTCATTCATTCATCTTCACTTAACCAGATGGAAAGTTCCCTTCTGCACATAAATGAATCTAAGTGGTATGATTGAATTCTACTATTCTTTTTATTTTTAATTTACCCCCACTGCAGCTACCAGCCCTTTTAAGAAAGCAAGAGTTTTAGTATAACACCAATGCAAAGACCCTAATTTCAAAGTTGTGAAATTCTTTTTCTCTCTTTTTTAATTGAAAACATTTAAGAGAATTTCTAGGAAATAAATGCTAAAGTGGTAACCTCTGAATGCCATTTAAGTCACTCCTTTCCCATGTTTATGTATAAGAATTGCTATACCTGTTAAGTGATGAATTAAAAGGATTGGAAGGGAGGAAGATACTATTTGGAAAAAACTCAGAAAATAGTGCTACCTGAAACATTTATGAACATCTACTGCAAACACTCTTAAAACCTGGTAAATTGCATTTTAATTATTTTGTAAAAGCATTGAAATTAAAGAGCATTTGGAAAGCAGTCATCTAGAGTAGAGGAGGTAAAAATTAATCACGTGGTTTCACTGAATATTCAAAAATTAAGAGATCCTTAATGGAGCCATAATAATTTTCAAGCAACATTAGAACTTCTTGGCACACACTCAGGGCTGCTTGGAACACATTTTCACACTGCGGAAATGTTTACTCTACCCAGAAGCCTATTTCCCCCAATAGAAGCACAGTGAAAATTCAAACACAATAAACCATTCCCAAGGTACAGAGATTCAAATGCCACAAGTGCTTTGATTCACTTTGGGTCTGGGTTGGAATTTACAAATTGAAGAACTTTTAAATTTGTTAGAACATAGCACTCTGGAAATGAGAAATGCAAAGTCAATTGGATTCTGGGATCTTATTTGTGTGTCAGTCTGTATTACTGTTGGCAGTGAGTCACTGGCATAGCCAATAGGGAGCCACCTTGTGGTACAGGCAGCAGTCATTTCACCTCTACAGCCTACAAGAGGGCCTCAGAGAAATGTAGGGTTGAGAAGCACCTCACAGGTGCCCCTGCGGGGACTATTACCCCAATTTAAAAGTGGGACAAGTGAATCTGACAGACAAAATGAGCTAATTCTGGATTTGCAATTGTTAAATTAAAAAGACAACTCAGGCTTCCTGATTCTCAGTCCAATTTCCATTTCTCTCCAACATTCAGTGAAATATATGGAGACCACTTAGCATGCGTATACCTCTAATTAATGAATCACTAGTAAGAGTGGCAGCATATGACACCTTGAAAGATGTCACATTGACATAATAAGGATTTCTTGGAGCTAAAGGCACTTGAAAAACAGCAGATGCAAGGAGGGAATTCTAATCTCCTTTTCCTTTCTGAAAACAAGAGATTAAAAACTCCTCAGTGAAAGATGTTCCCTCTACCAGAAGAAAAGAAGCCGTCTTTGATGGATAGTCATAGCTAAGAGAATTCTGCAAACACAGGCCTTATTAAAATAGCTCTTATCTTTTAAGCTTCCCCTTATAATTTAGTTGCTTTGTGAGAACTAAGTTTTATCCAATTTAGTATATAAGTGATTGTCTCTAACTGCTTCTTTGGGCTTTCATTTCCTTATGAAGAGTTCTGTTATGTAAAAGTTACAATAAATCTGTATCATTTTCTCCTGATAATTTATCTTACTTTAATTTAATTTTTAAACCGAGGCAGGTCCCAAAGAGGGGAGACATAGAGTTTTCACTTCCTTACGTGTATTTACTTTGTCGAACTTTGTACTTCCCTTGTACTATTGAATCCTATAAATACTTGTCTTTTTAAAAGTATACTTTTATCCATGCATTGTAGTCTCACATCCTAATGTAGTTTAGAGTATAAGGACACACATGCATACAGCAGTTAGTGAGCTTCCATGGGCTCCCACCCTGCTCCCTCACCTTTCCCCACCTGATACTGAGATTGGCATTGATAATTT
This sequence comes from Graphiurus murinus, assembly GCA_004027655.1. Classification (NCBI taxonomy): domain Eukaryota; kingdom Metazoa; phylum Chordata; class Mammalia; order Rodentia; family Gliridae; genus Graphiurus; species Graphiurus murinus. Next base: position 5,440 of record PVLC010039452.1, read on the forward strand.
CACATGTGTGTATAATGTCGATAGAAGGGTTTCCTTCATTAATTCTCCCTCTCCCCATCACCCTCAACTCCATCACTCCACTGGGATTTCACCTCTTTTATCTAGAGTCCTTCTTGTATTCTGGTTTCTCTCTAGCTTCCATACATGAGAGAAAACATGACCCTTCACTTTCTGTGACTGGCTAATCTCACTTAACATAATGTCCTCCAAGGCCATCCATTTTCCTACAAATGACAAAATATTGTTCTTTATTGCTAAGTAGAATTCCACTATGTGTGTATACATAATTTCGTAGCCTATTCACCTGTTGATGGGCACTGGGTCTGGTTCCATGATTTGGCTATTGTGAGTTGTGCTGCTATAAACCTGGATATGCATGTAACAATATAATATTCTGATTTCAGCCCCTTTTTTGACAGATACTCAGGAGTGGTATAGTTGAATCATATGGTGGATGCATTCTTAGTTTTCTGAGGAATCTCCACACCAATCTCCATAGCTGCTGCACTAATTTGCAATCCCACTGACGATGTAGAAGAGTTCCTATTCCCCCACATCATTGCCATCACTTTTTGTTGTTTGTATACTTGATGGCTGCCATTCTAATTTAGGTTAGATGGAATCTCAGTGTGGTTTTTATTTGCAGCTCCTTGATAAAAATTTGCCTTTTTAAAAACTCTTTCACAAGATCTTTGATATGATGATCTGATGAGTGGATGAAGAACTAGTGTTTTTGATGCAATATTACTTAGTCAGGATTTTCCTTTTTGGAAACACAGAGCTATGGATAGCACTTAAGATGCTAAAGCATTTATAGAACACTTTACACTCTGTGTAACGAATTACTCCTTTCTCAGATACTTTTGAATCATGTTTATGTAAACTCAAGATGCTACAAAAAGTTACAGCCTCATAAATGAAGTTGAAGAATCAGAGAACTGGCAAGGAAGAAATGTTACTTGCACTCTACATCCTTCACACCAAAAAGTATTCATGGAGGAACAACTGTAAGTCAAGTCCACACATGTTCTTTCATCCTCAACTTGTGGACTTTTACAGAACACTAATTTTTATTTTGATCATGTAAATAAAAGAATCTTTTAATTTCAGAAAGGTATTAATTTTTCCTTTTGAGGATCATGTTTTAGTGTCAAGTCTAAAAATGTTTTGGCTGAGGCCCAATTACAAGCCTTTTCTTTTCTCTTCCTGCATGTCTTATATGTTTTGTATCTGTGATACATTTTGAGGTTTGGTTTTGTTTTGCTGTACTGGGTATCAAACTCAGGGTTTTCCATACACCAGGCAGCCACTAGTCACTCCATTACTGAGTTACATCCCCAATTTTTCTATTTTTGGAGAAGGTTTGGGGTTAGGTCAAGGTTTATTATCAAGCTTTTTACTTTTTGAATTGCAGATAATCCCTGATATTCAGTGGTTGGGCTTGGGATTTTTCAACTTTACAATGGTATAAAAGTAATATGTATTCAATGGGTTGAGGGGAGAGTGTCAAAACTGCACATCAAAATTCAATATGTTCAAGAGAAAATAGGAAAGAAAAGGAACCTTGTGAAAATGAGAAAAACCAGTAAGTAGTGAAAGGGGTTTGGGATAAACGAGGCCTGTGGAATGAAACAGACCAAAAGCTGTTATGTGCGTATATGAATGTATCACTACGAATTTCAGTGCCATGTACAGGGAGGGAGTGGGGCAAGGCAGAGTGAGGAGGGAAACACACCAAGGGATATTGTGTGTATATATGAATGTATCCCTTTGAATTTCACTATGATGTATAATTACAATGCATTAATAAAAATAAAAATTAAAAAAAAGATCACCAGGCACGATGATATACACCTGTAATCCCAGTAACTGGGAGGCTGAGACAGGAAGACTACAGGTTCAAGGCCAGCTTCAGAAATGTAGCAAGACCCTCAGCAATTGAATGAGATACTGTTTCAAAATAAAAAAAAAATTAAAAGGCTGGGGGTGTGGGTCAGAGGTAGAATGCCCCTGGGTTTAATCTCTAATAACATTACAAAAAAATAAAGAAAAAGAAATTTTATATTTTCCCAGAATAGCATATACAGCACCATACTCTCTCCCATTGCTGTGTAACAGCATGAGCCACAACTTCTATTCAGTGACATAATCACAGGGTAAACAACTCACTCTACAGTATGCTGTGTTGCCACTTTATAATGTTTGGCAGGTTAGGTGTATCAAATACATTTTTGGCTTACAATGTTTTCAACTTAAAATAGGCTTATGGGACCATAACCCCATAATAAATCAAAGAGCATCTGTACATACAAGAATGCAATGGATTTTTATATTTTTATTTTGCATCCTCCAGCATTTTAGTTTTATCTTTATTATAATTTGGACTAAGAGATTGTAAAATAATTTGAATTGTCAAAATGAGCATCATACGATACATACGGGAACAGGTTGATAAATTTTACACAGGGTGAGTATGCCTAATGAAAAAATGGTGGAAAATAGAAATGTTACATTTTGGATTTTGAAATATCTATCATAAGATATTTTGTGGATAGGGCACCAAGAATAAATATAGTGTTATTTTATGTCATATATACACATATGTACATATGCATACCTTATAAGCAAAAAAATCAAAGGTAATATTTTTAGTAATTTTGTGTATGAAACAAAAAGTTTTATAGTGTGATATTTTCCACTGGTGGTGTCATGTTGGTGCTTTATAAGTTCCAAATTTTTAAGCACTTTTTGAATTTCAAATTTTCTGATTAGGGATACTTAACCTGTACTCTATTTACCTACTACAGTATCTAGGATATTCAGTAAAAAAATAAATAGAAGTAGAAGTAGTAGGTGTCTTTGTTTTGATCCTGACTGACTTTAAGAGTTCTTGTCAAGTTTTTTTAATTAGAAAAATATATTTTTTAATAGAGAAAGCCAGGAGATTCTTTTCTTGTGCAAGACTTTGTTAGGGATATTTGTTAGATTTTCTTGAACACCTTTTCTGTACACATTGAAAATATATTATTGACTTCATTTTAATCTGTTAAGAGATGTTTTATGTTGATTCATCCCTGACACTCAAGGACAAATCTCATTTTTTATTTTTTTATTTTACTGCTGAATTTTTTATTTTACTGCTGTCTCTATTTTTTTTAGTTTACTGCTGAATTACAATCTATTTTTCCCATCCTCCCTCCTTAAACACCTCCAATGGAGTTTCTACTCCTTTACTGAGGTCTCCTTTGTTTCCCAGTTTCCCTCTAGCTTCTACATACAAGAAATAACATACAATATTTTGCCTCCTGAGGCTGACTAGTGTCACTTAAACAATATTCCCAAGTTCCATCCATTTTCCTGAAAATGACATAATATTGTTCCTCACTATAGCTGAGTAAAATTTCACTGAGTATATATACCACAGTTTTGTGATCCATTTACCAGTTGATGGACATCTAAACTGGTTTCATAATTTAGCTAATAAGAACTAGACAAAAAAATCACAATACCTGATGTAAAATTATATTACAGAGCCATGATAGTAAAAACAGCATGCTATTGGCACAAAAACAGATAGATTGACAATGGAACAGAAGATTCAGAAATAAATCCTCATATTTATAACTACTTGATTTTTGACAAAGATATCAAAAGCATACACTGGAGAAAAGACAGCCTTTTCAACTAATGATGTTGGGAAAATTGATTATCCATTTGTAGAAAAATGGAATTAAACCCCAACCTCCCACTGTGCACAAGTGTCAACTCAATATTGATCAAGACTTGGGAATTAGACCAGAAACTTCACAATTACTACAAACGGGCATAGGACATACAAGTATTGTCCTATATTTCCAACATATAGGTATTGGTAGATACTTCCTAAGTAAGACCCTGAAAGAATTAAAATGAAAATTAATAAATGGGATGCATTAAATTAAAAAGCTCTGTGCAGCAAACGAAACCAAGATTGTAAAGAGAAAGCTTATAAAATTGCAAAAGATCTTTGCCAGCTACTCTTCTGATAGAGGACTAATATCTAGAATATATAAAGAGCTTTAAGAAGTTAATGCTATAAAAACAAATAACACAATAAAAGACAGACAATTAATACTCTACTTCTAAAATGTCTCATTTGTCTTTTTTCATACACTTACATGTTTACTTTGTTTTGTAGTGGTTTGATCAATATTTTCCTATTATATTTTAAATGAAAAACTCATTTGCATTTTTAGCACATTGGGCATACTTATTTTGAAGGTTTTATCAGATTGTTCTCTGTCAAAGTGTTCATTTGAAGTAAATCTATACTCTAAATAGCGATTTTGTTGACTACCTTTCTTTTTTTTTTTTTTGCGGTACTGGGGATTGAACTCAGGGGCATTCTACCTCCGAGCTATACCCCCAGCCCTATTTTTTTTTTTTTTTTTTTTTTTTTTTTTGCGGTACTGGGGATTGAACTCAGGGGCATTCTACCTCCAAGCTACACCCCCAGCCCTATTTTTTTATTCTTTATTTTGAAACCGAGTCTCACTAAGTTGCGGAATGCCTCACTAGGTAGCTGAGGCTGGTCACGAACCTGGATTCTTCGGTCTCAGCCTCCCGAATGCTGGGATTACAAGTGTGTGCCACCACGCCCAGCACACACTTGTAATCCCAGCATTCGGGAGGCTGAGACCGAAAGGTAGTCAACGCCCGGCTGTTGACTACCTTTCTTAGAAGAATTTTTCATTTTATATGAAATTTGGATTTCAGGTTTATTTTGAGGTTTAACATTTTACTTTTCTCTTTGTGTACCCTTTTTCTCAATTCTTTCTAACAGATTGATCACTGCCTTCATCCAGCCTCCTGAGGGCCCAGATCAAAACGAGTTCTGTATCTAAGAGAATAGGAACAAAATTTCTTTTGGGAATGACGACAAAATAAGATCTTGGTAAAGCTACGGCACTCTGCACCTAGTGATATTGGAAACTGGATACTGGGAAGCAGACCATATTTTGGAGAAATGTAGTTAGAATATCAAGACATACTTTAATAAAATTGTTCAACTTTAAGAATAACAAAAGAATCCTTTGGTGCCCAGCAAGAAAAATAAACTTATTATTTAAGATCAGGCTAACTTTAGGTTTTTCAATAGCATCAAACATCACAGGAGAGCAAAGCAGAATCTACCAGGTACTCAGCGATAGTGGTTTCCATTTTCTATTGCTGAATTTTAGGAATTTGTTATACTTTTTGGATCTACTTTTTATCAAAACTGACATTCTAGGTAAATATCAATGAATTCAAGGACCTTCCTGGGATGTTAATGTTATAAAGGCAAAGGGTACTTATGTTCTTAAGAGTAGGCTCTTTGTCTTACCACTGGGTACACATAACCTAAATGCTTGGGTATGTAGCTTCATCTGCTGAATGGAATCTGGACAGGATTTGGCGTGATCTGTCCAACCTTTCTACATGATTTTTTTTGTTTTACAATCTAACTAATTCCTCCTTGCTTGTTATTTTATTTTTATAAATGAGCAACATATTACTCTAACTGTTTAGAGCAGATTTTCTAAAAACTTAAAATGGTCTGTCTCCTGGAAGCAATCAAAACACATTCATGTACCCACATCCCCCTCCTCTGCTCAACCCAGGATAAGATGCCCAGGCTAGAATTTTAACAAAACAGAGACAGATTCTGTTGGACTCCTGAGAAAATTGCTTCAGCATTCTGTTAAAAGCCAAATTGATTTAAAAATTGCCACATGATGGCTTGCAGCATAAAGCAATGAACAATTTCTTTGGTATTAGAAGCGATCTTTCAGAGTTGAGCTGTTGTCATTTGTGATCAAGTGAAGGAGGTGTATAATCTAGTTTCAGAAACAGAAAACAATAACAACAAAACCCTCAGCACCAATAGAAAAAAATTTTCACATTCCAGTTTAATAATTACACAGGCCAATTTATAATTCTTTCTCAGCTGGAATCTGAAATGGCAGTCAATAGATTCATTCAGACCTTTTATCCTTTCACTGGGCCATGCTCTGAAATTGAACACAGCTTACACTTTGTATTAGGAATGTGAAAACACTCCAGGATGTCTTTGCATTAAAGGTAGCTACAGGGGTTGTACTACATAATTGTCTTTGAATTGTGTTACAAGCAACTCAACAGGAGAAACTAAAATTTGACCCTACAATCTACTAAATACTAAGAAAAATAATGCCAACACTCCATCTATTATTATTTGAAGCAAAGGTATATATTTCCTGATATTACTTGGTTTTGCCATGAAAAAAAGTAATTTTCTCAAACAAATCAGTAGCTGCTTTAAAATTCAGCATTGCTTCTTCATTTATCTCAATCACTAGTATTAGGTATTGTTCAAATTACTAACCAGAATAGTCCCCCTGGTCTTCTTTCTGGACTTAACCTTAGTACCCTACAGAGTAGTTCTGAAGCAGAGGAATAGTTTTTAAAAGTCCTTCATGCTCTCTCTTTCATTCAGGGATTCCAAATTGAGCTCATCTGGAACTCACCTAAAAGGTATGAAGACCTTAAATATTGTAATGACCCATTCCATTTAATACCACAGTGGTGTTATAAGAAAAAGGAATAAATAGAGCAAATGCAAGCCCATTGTGATTATTTATTGATCTAAAATGAAATTAACCATTGGAGAACTAGGATTAATTTCATATTCTTCCATATATTAGTTATATTACTTAACCTATTTGCCTCTGTGTTTCCACATAATTTAACAATTTAGATCTGATTATATATTAGGAATCAAAGGTAGTGTTTTTCCACACATTAGTGACCAAATGGGTTTGTGCCCCTTAGCCTTTAATTCATTGTTAGCTACCATTCATATATATAATGTCTTAGTATAAAGATGACATCATTGACATATTTCATTGAAAATGTCAATTCTTCCTACAGTTTTAAAATCCTACCTGAATTATCCCTTTGGGCATCCAATTAGATCAATTGTAAGTAAATATATTTGCCATTTCTATTTTGGCTACCAGGTTTACTGCTCTAGGAAATACAAAATTATTTAAAAAACATGTCTGTTATAAAAATGTTGAATCTAGTTGGTTTGAATAATAAATTAAGTATAATATATAATGAAAAGTATAAGGTTAAATGCCAGTTCCTTTCCAGGGTTATAAGTCTATACACATAAACCCAAACGAGTAGCTTATATGATTAAATGGAATAGTATAGAAAAGTAGAATGGGTCCTAAGTTTAAAAAGGCACACATTCTTAAAACAACCCTACTTCTTTCTCTACTTTGTTGTTGAATCTTAACTCACTCACCAAAAATTTCAGGCATGAAATTTTTCTTCTTTAAAATAAGATTAAACTTGTCACAGATTTTTTTTTTTTAGCTTTAACATACTGTGTTCAAAGTGGGAGGGCTCAGAAGGAAGTAATCCTTGAGTTCCAGGAGAGTGAGGAAGGGCCAGTGGGATGGAAGCATCTGACCTTCAAGAGATGAGTGAACTCAGATCCAGAGGAGCTGGGGAAGATGACAGCTCAGACAGAAATCATGGCAGTAAGAGCTCCCAAGCAGACAATTCTAGATAAGTTTAATAATATAATGATGGTGTTGTTGATGATGATGAAGATAATGCAAAATATTTTAGATTATAACAATACATTACGATGCACCATCTGTCATTCCATTCTCAGCAAATCATCCCTCAGGCAATAACTGCACTTGCCAGATTTTACACAATGTACAATAGAGTTTTGTTCAAATAAAAGCCACCTAAAATTGGAATGCCTTTGCTCCAGCAACAACAACAAAAAGAGTGTGATGTCCTCATTAATATGCTAATTTACTCATTTCCTATCAGAGTAAACATAAAGGCCCTATACACTAGCTGACCCAATTAACAATATACAATTCGTTCTCCCAAACTCTGCAGAGTACCTTCTAAAAAACACTACCGTATGAAAAAAGAATGAAACCTGTAGGGATTTCAGAGTTTAGGGGAAATGAGATTAAAAGAATAGTCCTATGAAAGGGTTTAATATTGTTTTCAATCACTGGAATAAAAATCAATGACACATTACAAAAAGGCAAGATCAATTACATGTTATACAATGTAAATCAGTAATATTGAATCTTTCACTATTGATTTCATTCTGCCAACTTCTGATCATGATGTCTCAAGATTTCCCATCTCTAAAATTATACACACACGTGTGTGTGTGTGTGTGTGTGTGTGTGTGTGTGTGTGTGTGTGTGTGTATGGTTTCCTATACTAAGTACATATTAAAACATCTATATTAGAAACACCTTTTTCTATACCTAGTCCTTTTTCTAATGTCTCACACCAGTCATCACAATTTCCACATGCAATGTCTTACTATATTCTTAAAGGTGCTCACTAAGCTTAGCAAATGAAAATACAGAATGTCAAATTAAATTTAAATTTCAGATAAACAACAAAAATGTTTTCATATAAGTTTGCTCATGTAACATTTGGGAGAAATATGAATATATTTCTAGCATTTGCATTTTATTTGGAAATCCTTACTAAATCGATGGAGAAAGAGAAGACATTATTTTTGAGCAAGCATTTCTTAGCCTTCTTCGCAAAATCTAAAATAATATATTATTTTCTCCCCTCATAGCAAGGCCTTATCAAAGCACATGCACACAGATTCTTTTATGAGTAGACCTCGGGTCACAGCACTCTTTCTCCTTTCCATATCATGTAGTTCTTGAAGTTCTAGATCTTTCCTCCATTCTTCTTCTATTTTCATTTCTAGATTTTAAGACTGTAACTCTCCAGTATGCTTTGTCTATTTTCTCTTTCCAAACACCCATATCCTTTTCTAATTATGTGTAAAAATGCATACCATATTATCCAATTTTCTTGAAATATATAGATA
>PVLC010039453.1:0-14277 GCA_004027655.1 Graphiurus murinus
GAACCTGCAATTCTCTTGTCTCAGCCTCCCAAGTACTGGGATTACATGCTCGGCTCATGATGAGTCATATTTGCTCTCAAGTCAGTACCAATGGTTACCTTTGTCATGATATTCAGATGTTTGCTGTTGAACTTTTCCATAGAGTTTATGCTGATCCCACTGTTCCATTATAGGTAATTCAGGTATGTTTAAATATTCTGGTCTTTATAAAGATAAATAAAACCATAAAAATGTTAAAGAAAATATTTAAATGAATCTGGCCTTAAAAACTACTTACTCATATCAATGAAAAACAAACATAGTTCACTCAACACTTCTGTGATAAACTGTACCCAACCTGGGTAGCAAAGGATAAAAACAGATGTTTAATGCAAGAGATCTCTAACAGTCATATATATATATGCTTCCAGTAGATATCTACTATAACTGTACAATCTTAAAAAATCTGTTAATGCTATTTTCAATTAAATAACAAAAGCTGAGATCTCCTGCAGTAGTGCTGGGATCTACAATTCTGATTGGTCAGTTCCTGTTCTGACAGGTTGTTGAATCAATTAAATGTCCTCCTTGCTTGTGGACAGCCCTTGTCTGGCTGGGAATTTGCATATTCTATTGTTTTCTAGGCATCATGACATAGAAAAAGAATAATGAATTACCATCTAAGATATTCTGCTTACTAACTAGGAATATGAGATTCTAGTTTTCTTCATCTATAAAATGAGACAAAATATTTTATAAGCCAGGTTATTGTTAAGGTCCAAAGAGATGACGCACAAAAGTGAAATTTTAAAGTATTTTATAAATTATAAAGTATATTATAAATCTGATATTATTAATATGGAATGAGCACCTGATTAGAAAGATTAGACTCTGTATACTAATATGGTTTCCCTTTTTAAAGCACAGTTTATTCCTGTGACTTAGAAGGCAGAGAAGCTGAGGGGAATGACACATAGGATGGGTAGTTTCCTAGGAAAGACATGATTTAGAGAATGTTAGTGTTATGGAATTACAGAGTTCTAATAAAATTTAGGGTATGAAAAATATGGAAACTCATATTATTGCTTCATTATGGAACTAAAATGATCACTGTTATTTACTTTGATTAGTAGACCACCTTTTCCTGAATAAAGTGGCTATCTGGAGGAACAGAGAGTTTAAGAAGAATATCTTGGATATCAACACTATATTTGTACCTTGATATACTGGGAAGAGAAGATTTAGGAGTAAAACCAAACTCATTAAGGTCCACACTTTGAGACTTATTCATCTGTATCTATTAATGAAAAAAAATATGAGTTTAACTATCAGTTCATATGAAGACCTTTTAACAAATAAGACAAATAGCATAATCCTGCTGGTCCATAAAGTCCAGAAATCAATGAACTAGGAGAAACTTCTCAACTCAAATCTCAGGACCTTCTTAACTGTTAGCAATCTTTTTTCTTTCTTTTTTTAAATTTTTTGTGGTAGAGGGGATTGAAGCCAGGGGGATTCTACCTCTAAGCACTATTTTGTTTTTAAACTATGGTCTAAGTTGCTAACCCTACATACTTGGCTTATCCTTTAGGTTTCAATCACAGCCTTTCCTGGACCATCAAATGTAGACTGAGCACACATTTTATGTAAACTGAAGTATCTCATACTCTGTCACAGAATTACTTATCACACTATATTGAAAAGGCCTGTTTACTTGTGTTCTTCATTCAGCTATAAATTTTCTGAGGACTGGAAATAAGACTGTCTTATTACTACATTTCAGCAACCTGGCATATTCTTGATACTCAATGAATATGGAAAGAAAGAAGGGAGAAAATAGAAGAAGGGAAGGCAGGAAAGAAGGTAAAGATGGAGGGGTGGAAAGAGGGGGGAAATTAGGCCAATAAAAAATTCTGAGAAGGTGGTGACCATTTCAAATCTCATGCCTCTCCCTATTTCCCAATATTCCCCTTATTTTGGACTCATGCCTTAGAACTTTTTATTATTTTTATATGATTTTATTGGTACATTATAGTCTCACATCATAAAGTAAATCATGTTGACAGTGACATACATACACACAGCACTTAGTGCCCCTCCCCCCACTGCCTCCCCACTTCCCCATATAGGGTACTGAGATTGACATTGGTATTTTCACATATGTATGCATAGCTGATGGTAGTAATTCCTTCAATGAACTTCACTCTTTCTCTTCCCCTTCCCTTAGACCATCTCCCTGGCTCCGCTGAGGTTTCTCCTCCATTATCTGGAGTCCCTCTGATATCCCTGTTACTCCCTAGTTTCCACATATTAGAGAAAACATTTGTCCCTTCACTTTTTATGACTGGCTAATCTCACTTAACATAATGTTCTTCAAGTCTTTCCACTTTATTGTAAATGACATAATTTTGTTCTTCTTTACTGCTGAGTAGAATTCCATCGTATGGTTATCCCATAACTTTGTAATCCATTCATCTGTCGATGGATACCTAGGTTGGTTCCATAATTTGGCTATTGTGAATTGTGCTGCTATGAACATGGATATGTATATGCATATTACTGTAGTTCTATGGTTTCAACCCCTTTGGAAAGATATCCAGGAGTGGTAGAGCTGGATCATATGATGGATTCATTCCTGGTTTTCTGAGGAATCTCCACACTGATCTCCATAGTGGCTGAACTAATTTGCAATCCCACCAACAGTGTAGAAGAGTTCCAATTTCCTCACATCCTTGCCAACATTTATTACTTTTTGACTATTTAATGATTGCCATTCTGATTGGGGAATTCTTATTTTTTTAAAAAAGCTCTAAGAAAAGGCTTTTTTAGAATATGATGACTTAGGCTTACGTCTGCTAGTGACTAGCCTATATACCAGTAAAATCTCATTCCCTTATCACTTGGAGGAAGATTCTTGCTCAGTACTCATCTAGGCAGAAGAATCCAAATCAACAGAATTTCCAGCCCAGATGTAGCAAGAAAAGGGCAAGAATGTCTAGTTTTAATTGTTGCTGAACTAAGCCAAGCTCATATCCTTTGCCTTTCCTCTCTTCTCTGCCAAAAAATAAAATAAAGGCTAATGAGGGAGGGGCTGTGTAAATATGTTCTAAAAGTAGATTTATAGAGTGATTATAAATAATGGTCATATTCCCAGGCAAGCCCACAAATAATTCTAAAGTATACTGTGAATATCTACCCAATTTATATACAGAATAAGTTATATTTATACTCATTTAGTGGCAAAACAAAGGGATAAATGTTATTAAATGAACCTTGAGGCGTTTAACTGGAGGAAGAGACGAAATAGCATTCCTATTTCTTAAATCAGATAAATATGAAGAAATTGTTGGCTCTTTAATTTCTGACTTCTGTGCAACTCCAGTTTTACCTATGGGAAAAAAATTATATTCTTTAGGTTAAACTTTAGACACTGTTCTGTGTGTGTATGTGTGTGTGTGTGTGTGTGTGTGTGTGTGTGTATGTGTGTGTTATTGGAGATTGAACCCAGGGGAATTCGACCTCCAACCTATACCCAGCCATATTTTACTTTACTTTTTATTTGGGAACAGGGTCTCACTAAGTTGCTGAGGCTGGCTTTGAATCTCGTGGCATTTGGATGGCAACATTGACTGATTAGCAGGCAGGTCTCAGCCTCCCAAGTACTGAGGCATTGTTCTTATAAAGCCAAATTTCTTCAAAATTTCAAATCTGATATTTACTTTTTTTAAATGTTGCCCATAGTCAGAGTTATAAGTTGCATGATATAAACATCACACACAGATAATCAGGATGTCAGTTCTACTCATCAAAGGCCTTTCGGTTTTTAATGCTGAAGTAAATCTGTTTTGTGGAACTTACAGCACTCATGTCCACAGGTCTGTTTGCTTTTACAATGATGATTGCATTCTCGGTTTCCAGGTTTTTTGCAGGCAGTCATTCCTAAATTAGTATAAGACAAACAAACCTATTTGTTGTTACATCTACTATTATGGATTTAATATAACTATTTTCATCGATTCTTTTCTCTCAGACAACATGAAAGTATTAACTTTCATGCTTCCTCAAATGTTAACACACACAAGTTTTTTAAAAAAATCTCTAAGAACTGTCCTTCCCCACTATTAGCCCCATCCCCAGCTTTTTACAAAGACATCTAGCTACCTATAAGCTTATCTCAACCTCCTTGGTATAAGTAGAATCAAATATGGCAAAACATCAGTAATAAAATTTGCCCTTAATGAAGTGAGAATTACGACAGAGATTTAAAAACTTTTCTCTACTTTATACGTAAGCCTGGGACTCTAGAAAGAAGCAAATCTCGTGGCATTTGGATGGCAACATTGACTGATTAGCAGGCAGGACACCATTTGCATTTAATAAATGTTAAAATACATGCTTTAGGGATGTAAAAATTTGATACATAAATTCAAAGAAAGAGATTTCTTCCAATTTGACTTCTCTAAGCTAAAATTAATATACCAAAATATATAATTTATTCTTCATTCATTATATTTTAAATAGGCTTTTTATTAATCTTAGTAGAGGGGAGAGAGATTTCTGAATGGGTTCTTAAAAGACAAATAGGATATGGACATGAAAAGAAGACAAAGGAAAGATATTTGGGTACATGGCACAACACTTAAAAGTTAGCAACCACAGATTGTAGGAGCTAACATCCATTTATTTTTTGCTGGAGCATAAATTTTTAGTGAACTAGAAATATTAGAGATAGTGGAGAGCTTTGAAAACATTTACAGCCTTTTCAGCCCTTTGCTCTTCATTTTTAGTGTCATTGTTCAACTTTTTTCAAGTCATGACACATCTAAACAATGATAACATATGCATGGCTGCCTGGGGTAAATGAATAAGGCTGCTCTCTGGAAGAGGCAAGTGCCTAGTCTCTTCAGGGTTGAGAAGATCAATTTATTAGGTCCTGATAGAGTAATTTTAAAAAATCCTTAATAGCTAAAAGCTTACAGCTAAACCACAGTATTCCCAAATAACAAACAACTTTAAGAAGATAAAACAATACTCACACTCTGTGACCATAGTGGAAGAGAGATAAGATTACTATGTAATTATTTCTGAAACTACAGATAACATTTGAGAAAAACAAAAATAATGAAACATCTCCCTCTTCTGGTTAGCACAGATGACTACTATTTTTAAAATTTACCTTCCAAGATAAAATGTGCCAAAATAAGCAATACCTCATTTTCTGAGAGTACCAAATCTAGAACTGATCTCTGCTTTCCCTAAACCCTTCTAAGAATCACCCAACACAAGATGAAATTCTATAATAAGTTCCTTTCAACTCTCTGAGATGATCCACAATTTGGCTTGGCTGGTGTGCTCTCATTTTTGCAGCATATTAAAAAATCTAACTTTCCTCAAAGATTCCTAGTGGTGTTTGGCCGAAAGGCTTTAACATTATACCTTGTAAAGAGTGTCATGACTTACTGGTTGAAAATCATAATCTCGTTACCTCTCACTTATACTATAACTGGTCTCTATAAACCCAGTCCTTCGTGCTCCATTTTATTTTGTACTTTGTTGCTTAATTAATCCTCTAAAGTTAAACTCTGATTAGATCATTAGCCTGCTTAGCAAAAATTAGTTACCTTCTGCAACCAACAAAATTAATTCCATAGTCAAGGTACTGCACAACTGAATTCCAGCCTCCCTTTCTAGCCTCCATCAAAACACATTTCACAGTCCCATGCCTTTGACTATATCTTTGATAGTTCTTCCTCCTAGCAGATCCTTACTTCCTTTCTATCAGAAGCCTATCTATCAACTTTCAAAGCAACTCAAATGACACCTCTATAATAAAGACCTATTATATCACTTCATCTGAAGTGATTTCACCCTCTTTTGGGTCTCTCTATGGCTTTTCTTTGTATCTTTCACTTACTGTATACTGCCTTATATATAACATGTTTACAGGAAAAACACAGTGGTGAAGTACAGTATACACGAGTAAAAAACCCATGTGTTCTAACATGGGCTCTTTTCTGAAAAACAAGGATTGAAAAAAATACTTATTTTGTCTACCTCATAGAGATACAATGAATTTAAGTACATAAAAGCATTTTTAAAGCTGGGCATGGTGGCACATGCTTGTCATCTCATTACTTGGGAGGCTGAGACAGGAGGATCGCAGGATGGACAGCCTCAGCTACTTAGTGAGGCTCTCCACAACTTAGTGAGATGCTGCTTCAAAATAAAGAATAGCAAAAGAAAAAAAAAGGCTAGAGGTGTAGCTTGGAGGTAAAATGCCCTAGGTTCAATTCCCAGTACTGAAAAAAAAAAAAAAAGCATTTTAAAAATTAAAAAACGAGCTGGGTGTGGTGGCACATGCTTGTAATCCCAGTACTTTGGAGGCTGAGACCGGAGGATTCGGGTTCATGGCTAGCCTCAGCTATTTAGTGATTTCCCCTGCAACTTAGTGAGACCCTGTTTCAAAATAAAGAATAATAAAAAAAAAAATAGGACTGGGGGTGTAGCTTGGAGGTAGAATGCTCCTGGGTTCAATTCCCAGTACAAAAAACTAATATATTTATGTGTATATTATTTCTACTATTACAATAATTCAATATCATACAAATAATGGCAAAATTAAAACTGTTCTGAGTGCTATGAAGGAAAAGGATATACCATGAGTATCACTATGCTATGTGATAACATGAAGTGCTGTCTTGTTAGGAATAAAGAAAGAGTGGGGAAAGGCAAAAAGGTAGGAGAGAGTTTCAGGCAGAAGGAATCATATATGCTAAAACTCTATGACAAAAGAAATCATGGTGCACTGGAGAAATTGAAAGAAGGTTAGTGTGGCTAATGTTACACAAGTAAGAGAGAGGGCACAAGACTATTGGTAGAAACAGCAGCCTATGTTTACAGAAACGTTCCACCAAGAGCTGGGGGAGGTGGTGCACACTAGTAATCCCAGTACTTGGAAGGCTGAGACTGGAGGATCGGGGCTCGCGGCCAGTCTCAGCTACTTAGTGAGGCTCTCCACAACTTAGTGAGACCCTATTTCAAAAAAATAAAGAATAAAAAAATAGGACTGGGGACATATCCCAGAGGTAGAATGCCCCTTGGTTCAATTCCCAATAGCGCAAAAAAAAAAAAAAAAAAGCTCTACCAAAATACTCTGGCTATTACATGTTTCCACATACACCATGTAGGACTGGCAGAATAGTCTGTGATCCTTCTTGGAACATGAGCTGTTTTCTTATCTGACTCCTTAGCTTCCTATTTTGCACAAGGCTGCCATGATGCAGTTTCTCATCTGCTTCCCCGAATCAAGTAAGGTATGGGACTTCCCATTCTGTCCTTTTCAGATATAGCTACAGGCTATAAAATTATGTAGCTGCAGCATAAAATTTATACCTCAAAAACAAAGCTGATCTTCCTTTGCTGTCTGTGTAAGTATTAAACTGTCTAAATCCACCTGAGTCTCTTATGTCCTCCCCAACCAAATCTTCAAAAGTGAGGCAAGACCATGTATCAGCTGCCATCACATTGCCGCTTAGGGACTAGCTGACCATGAAGAACCTTGTAAGGCATGTTAAAGTTCTAGATTCTAAGAGCTAGAGGAAGCCACTGACGTCTTTTAACCAAAGAAGGGACATATAAGATTTGCAGTTTGAAAAACACTTTGTGGAACATAAAATATGGAGACGAGATTTGATAGGACAGAATGGATATAACAAAACTAGTTAAGAGGCTACTATAGGAGTGTAGGCAAGAAAATGATGGTAAAAATCTACAGTGATAGTAGTAGCAGAAGACATGTGGAAGGTCAAAATATTTCAATGCAGAATCAAGTGGAGGGTTATTTCTTAAATAGCATATTTCTTACCTTAAAGTTTTAATATCTTCCTTTTCGTCTAGCAGTATCTACCTCAAGTTTCTTAAAGTTCATTCAGTATTTCAGGGATACAAAACAAATACAAGGGAACACCTCATCTATTTACTTCCCCCCATAGATATCATCTTCCTTGAGCTCTCCATCCTCTACCTAATGAGTCGGAAGCCTGTCCTATACTTGTCATCCTGGAAGTTCCTTTCATTAAGCTCCTGAGTTGAATCCACCATACCTGGATATTTTGGTTTTTCTTTCCTGGTTAAGTTCCTTACTTTACTGGTGCACATCCTCAAGCAACGGCCTAAGGATTGATGTGAAAGTCAAACTTTCTGAAACTTTGTACTGTCTTTATTTTTGCACTTTTATTAAAAGTTTGATTTGACATAAAACAAGGGGTTGAAAATCGTTTATTATCTGGAATTTTAAGTCCATTCTCTTCTAGTATCCAGTGGTGCTGATAAAAAGACCTTGATTTTTACTTCTTGGCAACATTTATAATTTTCTCTTTATCATGATGTTCTGAAGTGTTGTAAGTATGCCTTGTTTGTAAATCTTCTTTCATTCATCCTAACTAGGGTTAAGTAAGCCTTTTTGATGTACAGATTTATATCTCACTTTAGGTCTAGAAAATTTTTCCAAATTTTTTATTCTGATTTGTTTGTTCTTTTTCTGGAATGCTTGTTAGATATTAGGCTCTTAGCCTGTCCCCTTTGTCTCTTATATTTTCTGTCTCCATGCCTTTTTGATTGTGCCAGCTTATCTTCTAGCTCGCCCCCACTTTTTTTTACAATAACAGATTTTATTTCCCTGTGCTTGCTCTTATTCTTTTTTATGTCATCCTATTGTTTTATGGTTGTAATTTAATCTTTATTTTCTCTGAGGTTACTATTTAAAGTTTTGTATCATTTTATCACAGTCCTGAATTATCCTGTTGTTCTTTCATCCACTTCGTGCTTATTTTGGACTTTCATGTGTTCTACAACTTCCTCAAAAATCTGGTCATTCTTGGTTGTCTCCCTACAAAGTATTGCTATTATATCTCCATTGAACATATGAAAAAAGTAACTCATACAGAAATAACATGCTTAGACTATGCTCTTAATAAGTAGCAAATTTGAGATTCAAACTCCTGCAGTCTAATTTGAGATTGATCTCTCAAACATTCTGCCTCTCTAGTTATATTAGCTGCTCTAATTCTCCTGAGAGGATTCATATATTATTTAGAGAAGGAATCTATTATTTGGGGGATGGGAAGACTAAGAAGAAATGCCTTGCAAGTTGTTCTTTTTGCAACAGGAGAAAGGAGTTTCCTTTGTCTTTTAATCTTAGGATAACTAAAGAGATGCATTTTTAAACATTGCCACAAGATGGTGCACAATGACTATGCACACACAACTGATTTCTTATCAGGAATGAGAACTATATATAAATTTATTTATAATACTAGCATGTGGATATTATCTAAGTGATGAAAACTTTCTTATATTCTGTTAGAAATGGTACTTAGAAAATATAAATGCTCCTCCACCCTCTACTCCCTACATCCTGGGAATTAATATAAGTTTTCAGAGATTAACAATTAGAAAAATAACACCTCAGAGAACTTTAACTTAAGTTGTATTCGTAAGCATACTATTTTGTGTGTGTGTTTGTGTTTGTGTGTGTTACTGGGGATTGAACATAGGGGCATTCACCTCTGAGTTATACCCCTAGCCCTATTTTATTTTTGATTTTGAAACAAGGTCTTGCTAGGTTGCTGAGAGTCTTGCTACATTGCTGAGGCTCTTCTTGAACCTGTGATCCTCCTGTCTCAGCCTTCCAAGTACTGGGATTATAGGCATGCACCACCACACCTGGCCTAAACATACTTTCAAGTTAGCAAATCTCATACCCTATACTTTATAATCTGAGACACATATGTATTCATAGTTTGCCATATGAGATTTTAATTTACATGTTTTAAAGCTCTCAGTTCCAAGTAAAGTAAAATAAATAATGCCAGATAGAAATGTATTGAACTATATTTTCTGAACAAGACACAAATCAGTCTCTGACTTAACAGTGGTTCAACTTAATGGTTTTTCAATAATGATATGCATTCAGTAGAAACCATACTTTGAATTTGATCTTACCCTGGGCTAGTACCATGTGGCACAACACTCTCTTGTGATGTTGGGCGGCAGCAGTGAACCACAGCTCTGTTAGTCATGTAATCAAGGGGATAAACAACTGATACTCTAAAGTGTACTTAACGCATTGCTAAGCTCTGACATTCAGTAGGTTAAGTGTATTAAATGCATTTCTGACTCATATTTTCAATTTATGATGGGTTTATCAGGACATAACCCCATCATAGGTCAAGAAACATCAGCATCAGTTTGTATAATTTAATAACATGGTCTTACATGAAATCAAAACAACTGAAATTTGGATTGTCTTGAAAAAGTCGAAATTTTGTGCCATAACCTTAGTTGGGTAAATCTATGGCCCCTTCTTTATGTCTTTTACTAAGAAAGAAAAAAAATATGTATGTACATTAAAAGGTATAACTATCTGTCTTTACTTAGAGATATATAAATTTGTATGGAAAAATTGAATTATACAAATGGATATGCATTTTATTATATACACACATTTTTCGCATATATACCTATAAGAAAAATGTGTGTGTATAATAAAATATTACTTGCCTAACAGGGTGCATCTTCTGTCTGCTTTCCACAGGGTTGTGCCTAGAACTATGTGGGGAACTCCTGTCTTTTTTTTAAAAGGCTCATGCTAGTAGAAAATATAGCAGACACCTCAGCTTTCACTATAGTCACAAGTAACAGAACAATCTAAGAAATAAGCCAAGCAATTTTAAACAAAAATGCTGGTGGCGAGTGAAAAAATTATGTGAACACAGATAACATAGCTTGTGAATGCCTGTCTCTCCCTGTTTTCACATGGTCTTTCCTCTATCCCCCCATGTGTGTCTGTGTCCTAATTTCCTTTTTATACAAGGATACCAATCATACTGGATTAAGATCCACCCTATTGATGCTGTTGTAACTTAATTACCTCTCTATAGACTCTGTCTTCAAATATAGTCACATTATATAGATTTCAAAATGTGAATTTTGGAAGGACATAATTCAGCATAGGTATATGTACTGTAATTTTTTTTCATATTCTTTGATTTGGCATCCACTCTTTCATTGATGTCTATTTGATGAAGAGTCCTTAACATAGTTATAATTAGAACTCTGTGTGTCCTGTTAAAAGAATCTACCTATTCCAAGGTCTTAAAGATCTATTTTTCTTCTAAAAGTTTCATTGTGTTCTTTCACATTTAAGTTAGTTATCTATTTGGAAATGAGTTCTGTTTAGAATATGAGTTTGGGACCAAGATACAATTTGTATAAGTCCATTTTCTGTTGCTTTAACAAATTACTGAAGGATGGGGTACTTTATAAAGAAAAGAAATTTATTTAGTTCAGTTTTGGAGGCAAAGTCCAAGCTCAGGTGGCTACAGCTGTTCAGCTTCTGGTTAGGCTCCCTGTGGTTGCCTCACAACACAGAAGAGAAATAGAAAGGAAACTACTTGCATAAAGCAGGGACAGAGCAAATGGGATGGCCTTGCTTTATAACAAGCTGCTGCTCTCGGGAAAACTAGTTCACTGTAGACCAGCCAAGAATCCCTTCCAAGGGCAAGCAGGATTCAATCACCTCCCACAAGGCCCCACCTTTTAATTTTTTTTCCCCAATGCTGAGGATTGAACCCAGGGGTATTCTACCTCCGAGCTATACCCCTAGTCTTATTTTTTATTCTATGTTTTGAAACGGGGTCTCACTAAGTTTCAGAGGGCCTCACTAAGTAGCTGAGGCTGCCCATGAACCCAGATCCTCCTGTCTCAGACCCCCAAGTACTGGGATTACAAGCATGCACCACCACACCAGCTCCCACCTTTTAAAAGTTCTACTATCTCAACACTGCAACATTAGAGACCACACTTTCAGCATGTGAACCTTTGGGGGAACACACTCAAACCATATCCAGCACAATTTTTGATTTTTCAGTATAAGCAACCAATTGATCTAGCCTCGTTAATTGAAAGGCCATTCTTTTACCACTACATTGTACTGTCACTTTGGTCATAAACCAGTGATTGTGTAACTGTAGATCTGCTTCTGGACTCTAGTCTGTTGGTTAATGTGTCTATCCTTATGCCTACATCACAATCTCTTAGTATCTATTGATTAATAACAGATATTTTTCTTCTTCAAATCTGTCCTATCTTGTTCTTTTGAATTTTCACATGAAATTTATAATCAACTTACAGTTTCAGAAAATGACAATAACTCACTGGGGTTTGGAATTGAGATTGTATTGAATCTAAAGATTACATTGGGGAAAATTGACATCTTTATAACATTGAATCTTTCAGTCCTTGAAATGGCATATCACTTAATTTATGTTTTACTTAATTTTCTCTTAATGATTTTTATTTTTCATGTAGTGCTACACTATTACTAGTATGTTTGTGTGTGTGTGTGTGTGTGTGTGTGTGTGTGTGTGTGTGTGTGTGTTTTACTGGAGAATCCAGGGGCATTCTACCTCAGGGCTATACTTCCAGCCCTATTTTATTTTTTAATTTTGAAAAGGGTCTCACAAAGTTGTGGAGGGCCTCGCTAAGTTGCTTACACTAATTGTGAACCTGCAATCCTCCTGTCTCAGCCTCTCAAGTACTGGGATTACAAGGGCGTGTGCCACCACACCCAGCTACATATGATATTTCTGATGCTATTGTTAATGATATTTTGAAAATTATGATTTTTTTTGCTAGTATATACAGTAGTACACTGATTCTTAATTGTTGAAATATTTCATAACTATAACACTCACCCTTTTAAAAGGTACAATGTACAATTCAATGGGTTTTTAATGTATTCCCAAGGTTGTGCAACAGTTACCACTATCTAGTTCCAGAACATCATCACCATCATACACACAAAATCCCCACATATTACTCAGTAATTACTCCTTATTTTTTCCTATCCCTAGACCCTGGCAACTAGCAATCAACTTTCTGTCTCTATGAATTTGCCTGTTCTAGATATTTCATATAAATCAAATTGTACCATTTGTTCAAAAGGGTGTCTTTTTTCCAATGTATGTGTTTTAGCACTTTTGTCAAAAATCACTGGCTGTGTGTGGATTTGTTTCTGTATCTTCTATTCTGTTCCACTGGTCTATGTGTTTGTTTTTGTGCCAATACTATGCTGTTTTTAGTTACTATAGCTTTGTAGTATAATCTGAAGTCATGAATTGTGATGCCTCCTGCATGGTTCTTATTGCTCAGAACTGCTTTGGCTATTCTGGGTCTTTTGTTTCTCCATATGAAATTTATGACTGATTTTTCTTGGTCTGGGAAGAAGGACATATTGGTATTTTGATAGGGATTGCATTGACTCTGTACATCACTTTTGGTAGAATGGCCATTTTGATAATACTTATTCTGTCTATCCAAGAGCAAGGGAGATCTTTCCATCTTCTAACATCCTTTTCAATTTCTTTCTTTAGTGTTTTATAATTTTCATTGTAGAGGTCTTTTACCTCTTTGGTTAGATTTATTTTTAGGTATTTTATTTTATTTTTTTGAGGTTACTGTGAATGGAATTGTTTTCAGGATTTCTTTTTCAGTGCTGATATTCCTACTGGTCATATTGGTGTTTTAATATAAAATACGGACTAGTAGAGATATTTACCTTTATTGGATCCTGCTACAGTAGACCTATCTGGACATTTAGAATGGGAAATCTCTGTTTCTGACTTTCTTTGCATAACTAGTTGATTTCCAAATCTCTTGGGTCCTAAGTAAAAGACTGTAAATTTCTGTTGAATATCAAGTCCAACTGAAAAGAGAAAAAAGTACACAAATGCTTTAGTTAAGTCATGTAAGTCCATATGTGAGACTATTTGTTTCTTGTTGTAGTCCTTATATTATTTGCACTATAGAGCTAAGAAGTCAAAGAAACTAATGTCAAGTGAGAATTTGCACATCTATCATCACAAGAATAAAAATAGAAGTTCCTATAATAGTTGAAATTTAACTTCTTGGAAATAAAATGTCTATAAATAAAAGTTGAATTATGTTATCCTTTTCTATATTTAAATATATGAAAAATCCCTTAAAGTTTATTCATATTATCTAAATATATTATTTTTACATAATATATTTTTCTGTTTCATCATGAAGGAAATAATTTCTAAATTCTATCATATTTATTACATTCATATCTTTATTACTTCAATTAACTTACCAAAATCTGAACTAATTAGATTTATGCTAAGATCTTCAGATATAAGGGCCCTCTTCACATCAATCTTTTTAGCCCAATTTCCAGCTTTGAGCAAAACAGAATCCCTGAAAAACAGTAATATATAA
>PVLC010039454.1:0-14284 GCA_004027655.1 Graphiurus murinus
TCATGCTTGTACACTTTTCATTAAGCTGCTTTCAAAGAAAAGTATTTTGGTAATATGATGCAATTACCAGAGAAACTGTAATTCTGGGTCTTTAATTTGTTCCAATATTATGATTCATTTTCTTCTTGCTTAAATGTGCAGTGAATTAATTCAAAATCTTTCTAAGACCTGTATAGATTTTCTTAGGGTTGGTATTTGGCCAAATTCTCTTTTATAGCTCTCTTAGTTTTGTCCTATTTATGTGCATACTAAGCAAATTATAAGCTTTATAAATATGCAAAGCACAGTATTTAGGTAATATAATAAAATAATAGTATAATATGATAAATGAGTTTTGTTTCACATTAATTTATTTATGCTAAGAAAATCTGATACTAAGGCAGCAGCCAGTCCTACATTACCTTGTAAAAACCGCATCACCCATTGCTGAGCTGGTATTTGAATGGATTTGTCAAATAGCTTTTTTTTTTCAAAGTCCAGAGGACTTTTAACATGAATGTTCCATTCACATTTAAGTTATAATAAAATTTTGATTATTAATATAATTCATAATTCATATAATTTTCCTTTTCTTTAAAATGCATTCATGCTACCGCAAAAAAAAAAAAAAAATGCATTCATGCTAGTTTTATTCTCTAAACCTCAAAGATGCAAGTGAAAATAAAACAGCCATATACAAATTATAAAGAAGGTTATTTAGAGTTATGAGAATAAAAATTCTTTTAGAAATATAAAAATTCAATTTCAAGACTCAGCTATTCATGTATTTAATGTACTTATGGGGAAGAAAAGTTTATAAAATTTCAACAAGAAAATTTTTGTTGACCTCTGATAATAAATATTTATACAAAAGGGTTTCATAAATAATAAAGAGCTATATGATTAAGACATATAAATACCAGACAATAATAGTAGGTTTTAAATAGGAACATTTACATACATAATTTAGTCCTAGGTTCTATTTTCATATTTATGCAAAAATTTAACATGGTTGAAAATATTTTTAGACAAAAAAGACTAGCATATCGTTGTAATATCAACCCATGACTATTCTTGATTAAATATCCTTTAAAAGAAAAAAATAAAGTATAAGCCAAATGGAACATATTCTGATACTGCAACTACCAAAAATAATTTTTCTTATTGAATACTCAGTGTCAATCAAAGCTAAAGAATTTCTCCTTTATACATATAAACTCAACAGGAAATAATGAGGTTCACCAATATCAACAAGAAGAACAAAATGAATATATTAGTTTTCTAGGGTTGCCATAACAAATTACCACAATGCTGTGGCTTAAAACAAAAGAAATTTATTCATTTGCTGTTCTGGAAGTTTGATATCAGAAGTCAAGGTATCACCTGGGCCACATTCTCTCTGAAGGCTCTAGGAGAGAATCTTACATGTTTCCCTGCCTAGCTTCTGGCCTTGCCAGCTATCCTTGGCCTTCTTTGGCTTATATGTACATTATTCCAATCTCTTATCTATGAAATCACAAGAGAGAGGGTGTGTGTGTGTGTGTGTGTGTGTGTGTGTGTGTGTGTGTGTGTGTTTCTATTCTTATAAAGACACCAGAGGGTGTGTGTGTTTCTATTCTTATAAAGACACCAGATTAATGCCCACCCTAAAACCTTACATTAACTTGATTACATCTGCAAAGACCCCATCTCCAAATAAAGTCATATTTACAAGTACCAGTGAATAGGACTTCAACATATCTCTTGGAAGGACACAATTAGATGCATAGCAAGGGATGGGGCAGTAAATATCATACCTCCATGGTTCTCCACCAAGACATACTGCTGCTACTAATCCCTTTCAGACCATGTAGGTACTATTATTGGCAAATTAGTTCCTGTGGTAAGAATCATATGACAGATGAATCTCTAGTAGGACCCAAAATCTATATGATAATTGAAGAGGAAATTTAAAATCATGTGTTGTTCAACTTTCAAAATATGTTTACTTTTTCTGTTTGTAGATTTTTGAACTTCTCCACACATTGCCAAATGCCCTCTCTGTGGGGAAGGAGGCAAAAACTATACCAGTCTGACAACGACTCTGCTAGGATCTCCAGTTCCATTTCCAGCAGATGGTATGACACTGACAAGTTTGGACCAAGATGTCCATCCATCTCTACATGCTCTAAGGCATTTGAAGCTGATACAGAACTTTCCCTGAGATCCCACTGGTGAAGAAATGAAGGAACTCTGCCCAGAATTTGAGAGGCTGCTTCTTAGCAAGTGGAAAACTGAATTTCAACATTTTGCTTAATCTTTTCCCTCATGCCCAACCTTTTTCTTTCTTATAATTTCCCCTTCTTCTGCCCTTCTCCTAGAAGTAGAAACATGTTCCAACTAAGTCACTCAGATGACTTATCATCACAAATTGTATAACAACAGCAAACTACAGCTGACCTCTTGCCACTGTCACTCCATAAAATGTAGACATGCATGCCCTGGTGTTGGCTGGAAAAGTCTAAACTTTGCAGCAGCCTCTTTAGCAAGCTTGCCTAGTTTGGAGGGCCACTGAGGGCAAAACCCCATACTCACCTCACTTACAGACTGACCTGTATATATAGCCTGACAGACATACTTAAACTAGGAACATGGTCTGATCCTAGGACAAAAACAAGATTATGGCTTTAATACTCTCCCTCTCTTCTGTCTCCCTCCTCTTCCTCCTCCTTCTTCTAGTCTGTCTTTCTCTCTCTGTCTCTCCCTCCCCCCCCCTTAAACACACACACACACAAAATGTTTCATAAGCTACCGGGGGAGGGACTAAGGGACTATATTCTTATTGTACTTCATGCCAAAATAAGTTCCATATGAATTAAAGATGCACTATAAAAAATGAAAATGAGTTCTCTATGGAGGACAGTGCTTTTAAAATCAAGGGAAAAAGACCTTTAAATCATAATGCCCAAAGTCCCCAAGTCATACTAGAAGAGATTTCTTTAACTGCACTGTTTCATTTCTATGAACTTATCTTATAGATATGACTTGTATGTGGGGACAGAGACATATATGTAACCTAATATCACAATAAAATAAAAGAACTGGAAATGATATAAATATCCACTAATGAAGACCGACTTGAGTAAATTAGCTATATAACAGAATAGCATATAGCTGTAAAAATGACTAAGACTTAAATGTGGTAATCATGAGATGATCTATAATAGTTATTTGCTTTTATACAGAAAGAGTATTTCTAGAAGGATACAAAAAAATTACATGGTTAACTCTCGAATGGAAGATGGGTCTGGATAGGAAGAAATCTTGCTTTCATTGTCTTTGAAGTTTTAAAATTACTTTTTGGATTATGCATAAAGTCCATCACAAAAAAATCAAATAATAAAATTAAGAGAAAATGCATCAAAATAGAATAATAAACAACCTATTAGGTGAGAGAAATCTTACCTTTCTCTGCAAAATTTAAGTGAATGTAGTATAGCAGGTCTCTTTTGACGCAAATTCCATAAATGTAAGGTGTCATCAGCCAAGACACTCACAAGAGCTCCCTTAAAATGAAAGTATATCTTATATATAATACATTTTACAAACATCAATGCTACCAAATAGCTGCCCCCAAAATTTATTTTTCAAATTTCAAAACGTTTTGCCAAAAGATTTAGTTCTAAGAAACATTTGCCTCACACAGATTCTAAACAGCAGTGTATGTGTATAAATAATTAATTTTTTTTTGCAGTACTGGGGATTGAACCCAGGGGCATTCTACCTTCGAGCTATACCCCCAGCCCTATTTTTTATTCTTTATTTTGAAACCGAGTCTCACTAAGTTGCAGAGTGCCTCACTAGGTAGCTGAGGCTGACCGCAAACCCAGATCCTCCGGTCTCAGCCTCCCGAATGCTGGGATTACAAGCGTGCGCCACCACACCCGGCTTAATTTAATATTTTTACTTCTTCAGTAATTTAAGGTATAAATCAGCATCTTATAAAGCAAAAGTATACTAGGATTAGTATGGTTAAAATCTAGCTATTTAAAATTAGACATCAAGCCAGGCGTGGTGGCCCACGCTTGTAATCCCAGCATTTGGGAGGCTGAGACTGGAGGATCTGGGTTCGCAGCCAGCCTCAGCTACCTAATGAGGCTTTCCGCAACTTAATGAGACCCTGTTTCAAAATAAAGAATAAAAAATAGGGCTGAGGGTGTAGCTCAGAGGTAGAACACCCCTGAGTTCAATCCCCAGTACCACAAAAAAAAAAAAAAATTAAGACATCAAACCATAAATTTGTTGGTTATTACTGTAAATATTCCCTTAACTAGCAGTGCAAAATATATGAAGTAACCTCATTCATTTGGCTCAAGGCAATCCTTATAAAAGTAATACAGCTAGAACACAATTCTACTACTAGAATACTATGGGAAATAAAGACAGTATTCAGCATACAGTAACTTCAATGAATGGTTGAAAAAATCTTTGACAAATTTAGAAAATTAAAACATCTGGTGCTATTAAATACTATTACTTATGGGGGACAAAATGATTAGCAGTACGTGAAAATCATCTAGAGGTGGCTCAGTCTCACTCTAGACCTGACGAATCAGAATTTTTAGAGCAAGTACCTAATGCAGATATATTTTATAAACTTTCCAGAGGTGACAGTGATGTGTTAGTAAGATTAAAAATATCTATACTAAGGGTTCATTTATTAAGACTTCTATTTTTCCTCAAAGAGTTAGATATTTTTATTTGTATGAAAAGAATAAGACAAAATATATAACATAAAGAACTTATATTTTAAAAATATTGTAATACCAATCATTTATTATGAGAAATTTTAAAATCTCCCCCTTTTAAAATAAGAGTTACTCACCTACCTAAGATGAAAAGAGCCATAAAGATTAGATTTACGTGAAATTATCTCCCCCAGTTCATTCTTCCTTCAAAATTCTGAGGGCTACCCTACTGTGTAGCTGCTATTGCTACAACACGACAAATGGAAAGCTGATATACACAGCCTACACTCTCCTTTTCACTAGGAAGCACCCTCTTATCTACATCACTCAGACCCTGAAAAACCTATACAATTGCAAATTACGTGGATCACAGTTTTACTAAGTTTTTTGTATTATTATCTTTATCATTTTGGTCCCATGATGCCTCTCACAAGCCTTCATATGCATATTTATCAAAAGCCAGAGGTATTTAGTAATTTATTTTCTCTCATATGTATTTAAGAATTTATTCTACGGACCTTAAGGGCTTAGGGCAAAAACAATGTCCACAAGCTACCTTCATATCTAAAGCATTCGGAGGCTTTTCTTCATCAAATTTTTTTCCTTCCTTCTATGACCAGCTTTCCTTGCCTGTTACAACTTGCAGTAAAGATCTATTCTCAGAGTTGCTTAGGCTTTTTAAAAATTTGCAAGCCCAGTTTCCTGTGCTAAAAATATATATGGTGATTTCTCTATCTTTTCCTATACATTATTAATTCAGCTGATAAGAGGCATGGCTTGAGGAAATAATCACTTTAAAATGAAAATCTGTATCCTGGCAATTCATTAGGGTTAGGGATGTAGCTCAGTGGTAGAGCACATGCATAGCATGTGCAAGACCCTGGGTTCAATCCCTAGTACTTCAGGGGAAAAAAAAAGTCAAAGTAATTTCCTAAAATAACTGTTATTTATAATAAGCTGAATATTTTTCTGATATAACTTTCAATATCCATAAAATAAAATGTAAATGTATCTGTTATCAAAAGAAATTTTTACTTTGTACTTTGTACCATTCTGTTTGTGACAGTTTTCAAAAAATATACAACTCTCCATGATGATACCTTAAATGAATTATCATCACCTCTAACCCATAAGAAGTTACCTTTTGTCCAAGTATTTAAGTGTGAATGCATGCACAAAAATTCTGAAAAATCATATGCAGTCTCATTTTAGATATAAGCAGGAAAGATTAAAACAATTCACTAACCTCATTAATCAGAAACTGGAGTTGGATTACTGCAGCTCCACTGTCATGTTGGCAATAGCATTCTACTCCTGGACGACCAAAGCTATTAATTCTATTAAGGATTTTTGGGTATGTATGACTGTTCTTTTTAAAGAAACTGGTAAGTTATATAACAAACTAACAAATATTCTGATGACCAAATTTTCAATACAGGCCAGGCCATTTACTGAGGTTGAGATTAAGAGCAAGAGTTATTACGTATCAACTTTATCAGTTAATTTGTGTTGATATTGATACATCTCCGGGAGTACTGGTCAAAAAGAAATAAGAAAACTTTTCCTTAAAAATAAAAAAGTAAGTATTAAAATCAGCAATATGAACAAGACAACATATTAATATACTTTACTCAGGCCCAAATCCTTTTCTTCATCTTAAAATAACAAAATGGGGAAAGAAAGAAATTGATCTACAGAACACTCACTTTGGCTCAAATAATTCTAAAAGTAGACAAACATCATTTTGGAACATATTATA
Source organism: Graphiurus murinus (assembly GCA_004027655.1). Classification (NCBI taxonomy): domain Eukaryota; kingdom Metazoa; phylum Chordata; class Mammalia; order Rodentia; family Gliridae; genus Graphiurus; species Graphiurus murinus. Next base: position 6,466 of record PVLC010039454.1, read on the forward strand.
TTAGAAATAATAATCTTTTTACAGTCATTTTTCATTCCTATATTGTCATTTTTAAGTAAGCTAAAAAAATGAATAAGTATATAACTGTGTTTCTTCATGCAGCATGATATATCACCAGTGAATTTTTCATTGCTTTATAATAGACATAGATATGCATTAATACAAATTTGCATATAATAGTAAACATTTTCTGTGTCATCCATTATTATAAACAAGTTACAAATGTTAACTCAATCTTCATAATCCATGACAAAGGTGTTATTTTCCCTTTTAAATAGATAAGAAAACTGAAGTACAGAGAAATTAAGTAACTTGACCCAACTGACACACTACAAAGTAGCAAAGATCTGAATATGCATTCTGGCTCCAGAGTCTATACTTTTTTTTTCCCCCTCAGTCCTGGGTAAGAAAACTAGGTCCCTGCACATGCTAAGTGCATGCTCTACCACTGAGCTACACGCCCAGTTCTACACTCTTAATAGTTATGCTAAGTAAAGAACAAAACAAGCCAGGAGCACATCTGCAATCCCAATCCTTGGGAAGTGAAACAGGAGGATCACAGGTTGGAGGCCAGCTTCAGCTACTTAGCAAGACCCTGTTTAAAAATCAAAAAATAAAAAGAGCTCAGGACATAGTTTGAGGGAAAGGCCCCTAAGGTTCAATCACCAGTAGCAAAAAAAAAGAAAAGAAAAGCCAAAATAAAAATAGCCTATATGCTTACAAAATTCTCTATGCACCAGGCAGTTATATGCATTTGCTTTTATAAATTTCAAGTAAGAATGGAGTCATTTAACATGTTGCTATACTATCTAATTTTCACTAGTTAATAAGTAGAAACAGAAAATAAGACAAGTCTAAAAAATATTGCAGGTATTAATAAAATTATGGCTCTCTATACAAACACCCAGGTATACGGACCATTTCTACATTCTAGTAAGACATGCCATCGGTTTCTGCTTAATGAAAATATAATTGTATTATAGCTTAAACTCCTAAGTAGGAGTTTATGTGGTTTTTTCTCTTTTATTTCTAGAAGTTTTTCTAGGTAGTACCTGTTTTCAATGGACTTTTAAAATTTTTACAAGAGCAAATAACTTCTATTTTATAAACTAATAGATTGAGTATGCTTGGCTCATAACAAAACCTAGAATCAGTATTACTAGTAGTAGTAGTCATAGTAGTAGCATTTTTGCTATACTAGTTGTTCAAATGCAACCACAGAAATTAGATTTAAAATTATAGTACTGGTACTATGCAAATCTTACACTTACGCCAAATAAAGAAATGTCTACATGCCCATCCATTCATTTGTTTTTTCAGGTAACAAGATAGCTAGCCCCTACCCTTTGCCCAGAACAGTGAGTCTACCTCTAACCTTTTCACCTAAATTATTTTCTGGCACCAATTAGCATATTTTATAAATCCCATTTTACATCAATTAAGTTAGAAAAGCCTTTCTTACCTGACCAAATCAGGATCAATAAACAACTACTTTAAAAACTGTAAGTTACTGCGGAGAATCATAAAAATTTTCCTTATCTTAATATTATTTTATCACAAAAAGTATATAACTTTGCTTATCTTCTGATATTAGTCAATGACATTTTCTTTGAGTATGGATGCCTAGAATTCAGCATTGTCTTCTTGAATAAAACATAGCTGTAACTACCCAGGTTTACAATTTCCAGTTTAATTTTTTATTATTATTATTGGTGCATTGTAATCATACATCTTTGTTAGGTACAAGCTGGTAAAGACGTACATGCACACATCTCTTGTTTAACCCTTCCCCATACCCCCAATTCCTTCCCTCCCACCTTCTCAAGTTCAGCTTAGTAATTGACTTTGATATGACTATGAAAGCACATCAAGTGCATTAGGGTGTTTCCCTCCCCCCCGTCCCCTCACCTTCAGTTAAGTCATCTTCTTTGCTCATCTAAGGTTTCTCCTTCTAATATTTTAAATGGAACTTTAAAGACAGTGGTTGTGAAATATGAGTGCAGCAATCATAAAAAAATCTTATTATTTCTTATCCAGTTATCTACAGTTGTTACCCACAATGAAGCAGATGGAAAATTCCAAGAGGCTGACCTTCATGAAATTATCCCCAAGTACTCATCTCAGATTTCTATTAAAGAGATTTGTTTTTGCATTCATATTTCATCAGTTTATATACTATTAAGGTAAATTACTTGATTAGAATATCAAATATAACAGATACAAAATGATTTAGGAATAAACAAAAATGATTCTTGGGAAGCAAAGAATATGCAAGCAGTACTACTAATTTAGCCACTCTAAGAAATAGTCTATTGGCCTTTAAACTTCAATTTCCCCTGCAATCAAGTGCTTTATCCAAAATGTTTATAAATCTAGGAAGTTAGTCACAAGGAAATCAAGAAAGATTTTACTCTTGAACTATATATGACCTTATTCTAAACTATACTTTTATAAAATATAATATATTCACTTAGCTTATATCTTAGATGGTAAGTACAACTTCTTAACATAACAATAAGAACCAATTACCGAGTATCTACTAAATTAAAGGCACTGTGTTAGCCGGGCGTGGTGGCGCATGCTTGTAATCCCAGCATTTGGGAGGCTGAGACCAGAGGATCCGGGTTCGCGGCCAGCCTCAGCTACCTAGTGAGGCACTCCGCAACTTGGTGAGACTCGGTTTCAAAATAAAGAATAAAAAATAGGGCTGGGGGTGTAGCTTGGAGGTAGAATGCCCCTGAGTTCAATCCCCAGTACCGCAAAAAAAAAAAAAAAAAAAAAAGGCACTGTGTTTTAAATACATAATTACATTTAATCTTCATAGTAACTCTAAAAGCTGTTTATTATCTATATTTTGCAGATGATAATGCTAAAGCTCAAAAGAAATTATTTTTCTCAAAGGTACTGATTTCATTCCTTTTTCCTTTGGATAGGGTTGTACTGTGCAGCTATAGCACGCCCCAAAGGGTTCTACCACCAAACAGATCCTATGGATTGGGGGCAATTTTCATAATAAATTATTTGTCATAAGAAAAAGTTTAAAATTAAATTTTAAAGAATGGATACTACATACACATAGTTATAAGATTATAGTATGCAAGAACTCAAATTTTACAGTAAGTGGCTCTCAATTCTAATAGTGTGTGTCAAAATCCCAAGGGTGGGTAGTTTGGTTGGTTACTTTGTCTTTATTTATTCCTTTCTTTTAGGTGTCACAAGAACATCTGAAGCACAAAGAGAACTGAAGACCTCTAGTTTCAAGTCAGTTCATATGCCAACTCTGATGTGACCAGGAAGAATTATTTTTCTTCTCGCTTTGAAGTCTGTAAAATATAGGTAAGACCTATTGAGTCTAACTTATAAACTAAATTAAAAATTAACCATGGAGTGTATTCATCAAATGGCAGCCATTATCTTCAATTAACAATGTATTCATTACATTAGTTAAAACTAAATGTTCTCTAATAGTAGAAGTACCATTATAAAGAAACAAATATCATCTATTAATATATGAGATCAAATAGCATGTCACAAATATTCATAACCTTTCATACCTATGATGATTATTGCTTATTGCATACATGAATTTTCCTGATTTTAACATTACTAAGCATTAACATTCTTATTAGAAAATAGTCAAACACTATATAACAAGATCAGCTTGGTAAATTTTTCCCATTTATCTTGGCTACATTCACAATTAAATGAAGAAAAAACTTTGAAATTAAAATGAAGACAAACCAAAAGAATTCACACTACATAATCCTGCAAATATATTTGGTAAATAATTCATTTATTATTCTGATATGTTTTTATATACATATGAATCAATTATGGGACAGAATTGACTATTAATATATCTTTGTCTTAGTGTCATTGTCTCACCTTATAACTCTGAATTCCTATTGAAAATGGTACAATCTTTTTTATCTCAGGTAATTTCTCAATTTCTTACTGATTGTCTGTCAAGAGCTATGATATCTACCTAATCTTACTAGTCATCGTTGTTTCTGGAAAGAACCAGTTAATTTATCTGACCCACGACACATGGCAGATACTTCCTACAGAGTAACACTCATGGTTCTTGTCCAGACAAGCACCATTATAAATTGGTGAATTTATGAAAAGGAAATGTAGAAAGCAAAGTTAAAATAGATTTTCAACAGAGTCTCTGAATGCAAGGCAAGGTAACTGAGACATGATCCTCTATGTAAGCATCAGGGAAAAAGCAAATAGTAAGTAAAATAACATAATGAAGCTAACAACTAATAAAGAATGATCAAGAAGTATATAGGATTTATGAACAAAAACAAAAAACAGAGCTAGTAAAATCTTTTATTTACAGTAATATATATTCAAAATAATTTTCAAATAAGCATGAATCTAATTGCCTAAGTGGCTTTTGTTGTTGCTGTTTTGTGTAATCTCACTTTTTAATTTCAAAATTTACCAGTATTACAGTAATCCAGACAGTCTACTCCTGGTATACAGTATACAAACAAATGAAAAGAACTGACAGTCCCAGAAATAAACCCTTACATTTATGATTATGTGCCTTTGGTTTGTTTGTTTTTTGCCATTCTGGGGATGGAACCCAGGGACATTCTACCTCCGAGCTACACCTCCAGCTCTATTTTTTATTCTTTATTTTGAAAGAGGCTCTCATTAAGTTGCAGAGGGCCTCACTGAGTAGTTGAGGCTGGCCATGAACCTTGATCCTCCTGTCTCAGCCTCCCAAATACTGGGATTACAAGTAGTGTGCACGACCACGCCCATCTAATTATTTGTCTTTTGACAAGGATGTCAAGACAATTCAATGGAGAAAAAATACTCCTTTCAACAAATAGTGTTGAGACAACTGGATATCAACATGGAAAGAAAAAAAAAAAAAAGACCTAATACCCTTATTTCCAATATATACAAACATTAGCTCAAAACGAGACTAAATGTAAAATCTGCAAGTATAAAACACTCAGAACACAACATAAGAGTAAATCCTCATGACCTCAGATTAAACCATGATTTCTTACATATGATACAAAGCAAAGACCACAAAAAGTAGTAAAATAGGCAAATCAATTATCAAAATTAAAAATGTATTAGCCTCACAGGATAACAGCAAAAGCAAACAAATGAAAAAGATAATCCACACAATCGGAGAAAATATTTCTGAAAAATAGAATGACAAGGACTTATTATCTAGAATATGTAAAAGCTTTTTCAAGTGAACAACAAAAGTTAACCCAATTTTTTTTTTCCCCAGTACTGGAGACAGAACCCAGGGCAGTACTGGAGACTGAGCCCAGGGCCTCCCACATACTAAGCAAACACTACCAACTAAGCTACAACTTAATGAGACCATGCTTCAAAATAAAAAATAAAATAGGGCTGGGGGTGTAACTCAGAGATAGAATGCCCCTGGGCTGATTGATTACCCAGTTCTAGAAAAAAAAAAAAAAAGGCAAAGGATATGAATATATCTTCTTTTTAAGATATATATGTATATATCATATGCATGCATGCCCATATGCATATAAAGAGTATTAGTTATTAGAGAAACCAAATGAAAAGCACAAGGAAATGGTAATTACACATTCTATATAGGATGGATATTACAAAAAAAGGGAATAACAAATGTTGGTGAGGATGTGGAGAAATTAGATCATTCAATTATTGTTGGTAGAACTTCAAAATGGTGCAGCCACTTTGAAAAATAGATTGGCAGTTCCTCTATAAAAAATGCAGTTATCTTATGACTCAGTAATTCTACTCCAAGGTATATGCCCAAGAAAAATAAATATTAAACCACCAAAATATTCTGCATGAATGCCCAAAGCAGCATTACTAATAATAGCCAAAAAAAGGAAAATCCAAATGTTCATCAACTAATGATTGGACAGAGAACATGTGATATATCTATATAAGGAAATATTCAGTCATAAAAACGAATAAAATATTAATACATGCTACAGTATGAATGAATCTTGAAAGCATTATGTTCAGTAAAAAAAACTAGTCATTGAAGAAATAACATTATATGATTCCATTTACACTGAATTGTCCTTAAAAGATAAATCTACAGAAATACAAAGTAGATAAATGGTTGTGAGGGTCTTAACAGAGGGGGCAATAGAAAATGACTATCAAAAATAAAAAAGGGTTGGGGATATAGCTCGGTGGTAGTATCCTTGGATTCAATCCCTAGTTTAAAAAAAAAAAAGAGAGAGAGAAATGGTGTATAGCTGGGTATACTGGCTCATGCCAGTACTCTGGAGACTGAGAATGGAGGAGTATCGCAAATTTGAGGCCAAAGCAAGGTAACTTAGTGAGACCTTGTTTCAAAATAAAAAATAAAAAAGGTTGAGGTGTAGCTCAAAGGTAGCACACTGGGTTCAGTCCAAAGGAAGGAATATGATGTATTTTTAGGATTTATGAAAATGTCCTTAAATTCAAGGGTTAATGATTAAATAACTCTGGGAATATAATAAAAAGCACCAAATTTTACACTTGAAAAATATGAATTTTATGGCATATGAATATATCTCAATAGGTGGTGTCTCGGTCAACTCTCACTGCTATAATACAAAACGAATGATCATGCAACTTTGAAGAAGAAAAGTTGATTTGCTCACTGTTTTGGGGAGATGTTGGAATTTAGTCTATCTGAAGCCAGATTACACCTGTGAAGCTCAGGGCACTGCAGCGAGAAGCAGAGAGAAGGAGAGAGTAAGGCTCTGCTCTCAGAGTGGTCCGAGGCAAAGAATAAGCAAGCAAATAAGGGGAGGGATTCAAAGACAAAAGTATAGTCTCTAAGGCCACACACCTAGGGACCCACCTTCTCTAGCCATAGTTTATCTGCCTATGTTACTGCCCAGTAAATCCATTATAACAGACTTATCCACTGATGAGATTACAACTCTCATGACTTAATTATATCAACTCTGAACATTAATTCATGAGCTCCTCAAGGGGCATTCTCTATCTAACCATAACAGGAAGTAGAAATAGCCATTGCATTGGAGAAAAAAGATAACAAAAGTGCTGGTGAGGATGTGAAGAAATGAGAACCTTATACACTGTTGGTAGGAATGTAAACTCGTACCACCATTATTAAAAAAAAAAAAAAAAAGTACAGAGGTTCCTCAAAAAATTAAAAAGAAAACGACTACATGATCCAGCAATCCCATTATTAGGTATATATCCAAAGGAAATCAATATGTCAAAGAGACATCTGCATGCCCAAGATTACTGTAACACCAATCACAATAGATAAGAAATGAGAATAACTAAAATGTCCATCAGTTGATGAATACATTTAAAAATGTAGTACGAGCCCGGCGAGGTGGTGCATAACTATAATCTCAATATTGAGAGGCTAAGAGAGGAGAATCTCAGGTTTGGCTCCTTTGGAAAGATTAATGGATTACAAAATTATGACATATACACACAAAAGAATTCTACTCAGCAATAAAGAAGAACAAAGTTATGCCATTTGCAAGAAAATGGAAAGACATGGAGAACATGTGATTAGCCAGTCACAAAAAGTGAGGGGTCATATGTTTTCTCCAATATGCGCAAGCTAGGGAGTAACTGGGATACCAGGAGGTGGTCTAAGGGAAGCGGAGGGGGAAGAGTGAGGTTCATTAAGAGAATTACTGCCGGGCGTGGTGGCGCACACTTATAATCCCACCATTTGGGAGGCTGAGACAGGAGGATCCGCGTTAGTGGCCAGCCTCAGCTGCTTAGTGAGACCCTCCACAACTTAGTGAGACCCTGTTTCAAAATAAAGAATAAAAAATAGGGCTGGGTGTAGCTCGGG
>PVLC010039455.1:0-14280 GCA_004027655.1 Graphiurus murinus
TTTTTTTTTTTTTTTTTTGCGGTACTGGGGATTGAACTCAGGGGCATTCTACCTCCGAGCTACACCCCCAGCCCTATTTTTTATTCTTTATTTTGAAACCGGGTCTCACTAAGTTGCGGAGTGCCTCACTGACTAGCTGAGGCTGGCCGAGAACCCGGATCCTCCGGTCTCAGCCTCCCGAATGCTGGGATTACAAGCGTGCGCCACCACGCCCGGCTCTATTTTTTATTCTTTATTTTGAAACAGGGTCTCACTAAGTTGTGGAGGGCCTAAGTAGCTGAGGCTGGCCTCGAACCCGGATCCGTCTTCTAATTCTTACTATCACCACCACTCTAGAGAGTTCCTTAGGGGCCTCCCACATGCCTGGCACTGGACCTTGTACTTTACAACCATTATGATCTTCTCACCCTCACAACAACCCTAGCAAGGGGCAGAACTGGAAGCCAGACGTGCCCACATCTACAGCCACCATCTAACACACTCCACGTTGTGACTGGGATCTTAAATGTCTCCCAAAGGCCAGTCAAGTTACTTAACCCTGTTCCCTTGGTGGCATGAACCATCTATCACAAACACCTTTCTCAGCTAAAGCGTCTAGAGTCCTCTGTCACTGCCCACAGCAATCTCTGAAATCTGACTAGAACCAAAGAAGTTCCAAGAAAATACCCTGGCAGATTTAAGTAAAGCAAGACAAGAGGTTAGGCTTGCAGTGCTGACAGTCACCAGAAAGGTCTAAGGGCACAGCACAAACTCTTAACAAGACACTGACTCCTCATTCAACTAGAGCATCATCCCTGGTAGTGGGGAGGGGGGTGATCTGAGTAAAGCACCGGGGCTACTCCCACAGTGCTGTGCAATGCATGACCATTTGCTAAAGAGCCAATGGCTCAGTAAAATGCAACTTCTTCCTGATCAAGAAACAATTCTCAACCAGGCACAGTGGAGCATGCTTGTAATCTCAGTACTTGGGAGGCTGAGACAGGAGGATGGCAGGTTCGCAGCCAGCCTCAGCTACTTAGTGAGGCCCTCGGCAACTTAGTGAGACCCTGTTTCGAAAGTTAAGGATAAAAAATGGGGCTGGGGCCGGGCGTGGTGGCACACGCTTGTAATCCCAGCATTCGGGAGGCTGAGACCGGAGGATCTGGGTTCGCGGCCAGCCTCAGCTACCTAGTGAGGCACTCCGCAACTTAGTGAGACCTGGTTTCAAAATAAAGAATAAGAAATAGGGCTTGGGGTATAGCTCAAAGGTAGAATGCCCCTGAGTTCAATCCCCAGTTCCGAAAAAAAAAAAAAAAAAAAAAATGGGGCTGAGAGTATAGCTCGGAGGTAGAATGCCCCTGGGTTCAATCCTAGTACCGCAAAAAAAATAAAAATAAAAAGGGCTGAGGGTGTAGCTTGGAGGTAGAATGGCCCTGGGTTCAATCCTCAGTCAGAACAAAACAAAACAAAATCCTTAAAGACTTTTAGACTTTTTAAGATCAGACATACAGGCTGGATATGGCAGCACATACCTGTAATCCCAGTACTTAGGAGGCTGAGACAGGAGGACCACAGGTTCAAAACTAGCCCCAGTAATTTAGCAAGACCCTATTTCAAAAGAAAAAATGAAGCTGGGCATGGTGGCGCACGCTTGTAATCCTAGCATTTGGGAGGCTGAGACCGGAGGATCCGGGTTCAAGGCCAGCCTCAACTACCTAGTGAGGCCCTCTGCAACTTAGTGAGACTGTTTCAAAATAAAGAATAAAAAATAGGGCTAGGGGAATAGCTCAGAGGTAGAATGCCCTTGAGTTCAATCCCCAGCACCAAAAACAAAAAAGAAAGAAAGAAACTTTCCAAAATTGAGAACTTACTAGTCCCTCTTAGGTTACTGGGATAAATGGCAACTACACTGTTCCTCAAAGAGAGCCCAAGTGAAGGAGTAAAGTTCAACGCACCACCTCAACGTTTTCAGATACCAAAGGTTTCAAGTTGTCCAGAATAGAAAAGTGAATGCATCATAATGTATGACACATTTTTATCATATGCAAAGATTATATTAATCTCTAGGGGCTGTTAACCTGGGCTGAACCCCCCCCCCCCGCAAAAAAAATGGCAATTCCTTATTCTAAGCTGCCAAGCCTAATAAACTACTTTCTTCAAAATGACTGAAAATCAGACAAGTGTGGTAGCGGACATTTGTAATCCCAGTACTTGGGAGAATGAGACAGGAGGATCACAGGTTCAAGGACAGCCTCAGCAACTTAGTGAAGCCCTCCACAACTTAGTGAGACCCTATTTCAAAATAAAAATAATAAAATAGGGCTGGGCATTCCCAGTACCATGCATACACAGACACACAGACACACAGACACACAGACACACACACACACACACACACACACACACAAATGACTGAAAATCTAATATGAGCTGAGCATTCCCAATTTGAAATCTGAAATGCCCTAAAATCTGAAACTCTGATTGCTGACATGACACTTCAAGTGGAAAATTCTACACCTGACCTATGACAGGTTGTAGTCAAAATGCAGGCACACCAAAAACAATGCATAAAATTACCTTCAGTCTAGGTATATAAGGAATGTTGGAAACATAAATGAATTCTGTGTTGAGACGGGGGTCCCATCCCCAAGATATCTCATTATGTATACACAATATTCCGAAATCCAAAATACTTCAGGTCCCAAGCATGTTGGATATGGGACAGTCACTTGTAGCAACAATAATCACTTCTGCCTTTTTTTTTTTTTTTTTTTTTGCAGTACTGGGGATTGAACTCAGGGGCATTCTACCTCCGAGCTATACCCCCAGCCCTATTTTTATTCTTTATTTTGAAACCGAGTCTCACTAAGTTGCGGAGTGCCTCACTAGGTAGCTGAGGCTGGCCGAGAACCCGGATCCTCCGGTCTCAGCCTCCCGAATGCTGGGATTACTTCTGCCTTTTTGAAGCAGAACAGGTCACTCAACCTCTCTAAATTTCAACTTTCTCTAATGTGAAATGAAAGTGATACTTATAGTGAGAACACGTAACGGTGTTCTGTGAGACACAGAATTCATGACTTCTTATAATTAGATTGCTAAGGTGCATAGATGGTAGTGTTGCTCAGGATAGAGGGCTCACAGATCATTCCAGATGGATATACGACAGGGCAAGCTAGAAGTCACACCACTAGCCTCACTTCCCCACAGCCTTCTCAGTCCGGAGGCAAAAGAGCACAACAAATCATGGCTGAGGCAGAACTGAACAAGTGAAACCTCAGCTTCCAAGACATACCTCACTCCCAAGTGAATACTAATAAATACTGAATGCTGAGACTGCTTTCGGGACTAAGGGAGAAAAAATGCTTAATATGGTTTTAGTAAGGCTAACACTGAAATTCTCAAGTCCTTTGTACTTTCTACTCTATGTGAAACCTTCCTTTTTTTCTTTCTTTCTCTCTTTTTGGAGAGTGATACTAGGAACTGAACCCAGGGGTATTCTACATCTGGGTTATACCCCCACCCCTATTTTAGTTTTTATTTTGAAACAGGGTCCTACTAAGTTGCTCAGGCTGGCCCTGAACCTGCAATCCTCCTATCTTGGCCTCCCAAGTACTGGGATTACAGGTGTGCACCACCATGCTCAGCTGAAACCCTCATTTCATATCCCTCTCTGGTGAAGAGATATTGCTACAAGTCCTGATAAATAATCTGCTGCTACCTTTTTAGCCAAACTCTACAGTGGGGAAAATCTAGCAATAAAATGGTCCAGCTGGGCATGGTGGCATGAACCTATAATCCCAGTACTTGGGAGGCTGAGAAGAAAGATTGCAGGTTCAAGGACAGCTTCAGCAATGTAGCAAGACTCTCAGCAACCCAGCAAGATCCTCTTTTTTTTCCCTTTGGTGGTTCTGGGGATTGAACTCAAAGGCATTCTACCTCTGAGCTATACCCCCAGCCCTATTTTATTCTTATTTGAAACAGAGTTTCACTAGGTTGATGAGACTCTCACTACTTACTGAGGCTCTCCTCAAACCAGCAATCCTCCTCTCAGCCTCCTAAGTACTGGGATTACAAGCATGCACCACCATGCCTGGCTGCAAGACCCTGTTTCAAAAAATAAAAAACAGGCTGGGCGTGGTAGTGCACCCTTGTAATCCCAGTACTTGGGAGTATGAGATAGGAAGATCACAGGTCCAAGGCCTGCCTCAGCAACTTGTGAGTTCCTCTGTAACTTAGACCCTGTTTCAAAATGAAGAATAAAATAACCTGGCTTGGAGGTAGAATGCCCCTGGGTTCTATCCGCAGTACCACACAAAATATAAATAAATTAATTAATGAATTAAATAAAATCAGACTGGGGATATAGCTTGGAGGTAGAATGCCCCTAGATTCAATTCCCAGTAACTAAGAGATACACACACACACACACACACACACACACACCCCAACTGCTGGGAAATAAGGAATTTTTATCAAGACCTACCTGCTTTGTAGTAAGGAGAATAGGACAATTTGAGGGAAGATCACACCTTTCTTCTCACCAGGTATGATGGTTAATGTTACATGTCAACTTAACTGGATTAAGGAATACCTAGGGAAGTGGTATTCATACTGCTTTGGGGTATGTCTGTGAGGGTGTTTTTTTTTGTTTGTTTTTGCAGTGTTGGGGATGGAACCCAGAGGCATTCTACCTCCGAGCTACACCCTCAGCCCTATTTTTTATTCTTTATTTTGAAACAGGGTCTCAACTGTTTCAAGTTGTAGAGGGCCTCACTAAGTAGCTGAGGCTGGCCTTGAACCCGGATCCTCCAGTCTCAGCCTCCCAAATGCCGGGATTACAAGTGTGCGCCACCACGCCTGGCTTGTGAGGGTGTTTCTAGAAAAGACTGACATGTGGGTTGGTGGACAGAGTGGGGAAAACCCGCCCTCAATGTGGGTGAGCACCACCTACTTGTTTGGGGGTCAGGATAAGAACCACCCCCCCAATGCTCTCTACTGGAGCTGGGGCACTCTTCCTTGTCCTAGGACAGCAGAACTCCAGGCTCCCTGGTCTCTGGACTTCACGACTCACACCAGCAGCCCTCTGGCCTCTGCGTTACATCATCAGCTCCTCTGGCTCGGAGGCTCTGGACTTGTTCTAAGCCCCACTATCAGTACCCCAGGGTCTCTGGCTTGCAGATGGCCTGTTGCGGGATTCCTCAGCCTCCTTAACTGCAAGAGCCATTCCCCTAGTAAATCCTCTCTCATATCTCTCTCTCCTGTCTGTCTCTCGGGAGAACCCACCAACACACTAGATAAAAGTGCATGGTTTAGCCAGGCGTGGTAGCGCACACTTGTAATCCCTGTACTTGGGAGGCTGAGACCAGAGGATCTGGGTTCGTGGCCAGCCTCAGCTATTTAGTGAGGTCCTCTGCTCAGTGTGACCCTGTTTAAAAATTAAAAAGAATAAAAAATAGGCCTGGGAGTGTAGCTCAGAGGTAGAATGCCCCTGGGTTCAATCCCCAGTGCTGCAACAAAACAAAGTACATGGCTTAGAGGAACAAAATAAAGGTTCTGAATGATACCCAAATATGCCACACCCTGATCCTCTGGGCTAAAATGGAGACTATCTGTCCCCTTCCAACACTGAGGTGAGGGCGTTAAAAGTGAGAGACAAGTTCCCTGGGGCATGACTGACACACACTAGGCACTCTTAGTAGCAGTTAATCTTACAACTAATGACAGAGCTCTCTACAGGCCCCGGGTGAGGTCACGCTGACCCTCCTCAGCTCTTCCATCTGTCATTATGCCATGAGTAACATGTGCTGCTGATTAAAGACGGAGGAGGCACAACATGTGATCTTTAACCCTCAACGACAAGGACTAGTTTCTTACTGTTTTGTTTGTTTTTTCTCTTCTGTAAGTTGAATCTCCAACAGTCTAAAGAATCAGAATAATGAGAATAATAAAAGAAAGGGACCTCTGTTTAATCTAAAAGCCGATCTTCCAGAAAGGCACCCTTTACAGGAAGAATTTTTCTAATTCAACTTTCAGTACATTTCAAGGACAGAAACAACTCTGGGAAAACAGTGAAAATTTTAGTGAGAAATTAAATACTCTCAGCCTTTGAAGAAGACTTTTAAAAAGATATTCTAAAGAGCATAGGTATTTTCTTCCATACTTTTTCTGTGTGTGGTGCTAGGGATTGAACCGAGAGGCATTCTACCTCTGAGCTACCCCCCAGCCCTATTTTATTTTTTGTTTTGAAACAGGGTCTCACTAGCTTTCTGAGAGTCTCACTGAATGGCTGAGGCTGGTTTCAAACTTGCAATCCTCCTGTCTCAGCCTCCTAAATACTGAAATTACAGGTTCTTCCATACTTTTCTAAAGGAAATTTGACAAAAAGCTTAATACTTCTAAAGTGACTTTGGAAACTGCTTTTTTTCATTTTATTAGTTCTCTAGGCCAAAGTTTCTATCCTTTTACTGGTGGTTAATAACCTGCTTACTATTTATAGCCTACTGGTGCTCTCTGCCCTGTACAGTGTGCCAATAGAGCAGCCACTCATCCTGTATCACTAGAACTCATTTGCAGTCTCCTTAAACCACCTCAGGCCTTCCACTCTGGCTGCCTTCCCCAATTTTGAAGCCTTATGCTGTGACTGCAATTTGCCATTTACAAGTACTTGAGGGCACCACTGCATAGTTCTATGCAGCAGAAAAAAACCACATGGTTTTAGAAAATGATCTGCTGAGCATGGTGGTACATGCCAGTGGGAGGCTGAGACAGGAGAACTGAAGGTTCAAGGCCAACCTTAGCAACTTAGCAAGGCCTTCTGCAACTTAGTGAGACTGTTTCAAAACAAAAGATAAAATAGGGCTAGGGTATAGCTCAGAGGTAGAATGTCCCTGGGTTCAATCCCCAGTACAAAGAAGGAACGAAGGAAAGAAGGGAGGGAGGGGAGAAGGGAATGAGTGAGGAAGGAAGAAAGGAAGGAAGGGAGGGAGGGAGGAAGTAAGATCTATGAGAGCGGTACTGAAGAGAGACTGGAGGAGGCCACACTGGAGGCAAGGAGAATGGTAAGAGGGTAAATGGTAAGATGCAGATTAAGAAATGATGAGAGAAATTAACACCGTGCAGTAGGGAGAGAAGAAAGAATAAGAAGAGAAGGAAGCACCAGGACTTGGGGATTCACCGCATGTGGAATGAAGGAAGAGAATGACTTCCAGGTTTCTGGCTCGGGAGAGCAGGCCAAGAGAGTGAAAGGATGCGAGCACGTGGGAAAGAGCACACAAGCTCCATTAATTAAGAACGGAAGAGCAGGGCGAAGGGCGGGCGTGGAGGCAGATAAATTCTACCAGAGACGTGTTGTATTCAACATCTGTATGCAACATCTGGTTGGCAACAACCCTTACAGGGAGGCGATGGCCAGAATGGCCAAGGACATCAGAGGAGACCCGGAGCTGCCAAATTCTATGGGAGAAGTCAAATTTCCTCCAGTTTTCTCCTTTCCCTAAGCCAACACTGAATTGGACTAAATTAGTGAGGAGGTCTCCTTTCACTTCTAAAATGGGGCAGCTGGGCAGTCTCTTCAGAACAGTCCCAGTTCCTGGCTTATTCCTTCCCAGGCACCCTGCATCTCAAACCCAGCAAACACCCCCTGGAGTCCAGGCTCCTTCACTCACCAGCTGGATCTCCACAGCGGTCATAGGCCTGTGATTCAGCAGCTGCAGCTTTTCAGCTCTGCAAGAGAGAAGCACAAAGCATTTACAACTCTCATGCCCCAAAGGACCTTGGGTCTTGACCAAGTTGAAAATACTTTTGTCAGATAACAAATGGGAGAACCACTGCAACATGGCCCTTAGTTGCTTCAACTGCAAAATGAAAAAAAAAAGCAGAATGTGGTGATGCATGCCTGTAATTTCAGTACTTAGGCTGAGACAGGAGTATCACAAGTTCAAGGACAGCCTCAGCAATTTATGAAGGCCCTGTTTTAAAACAAAACAGACAAAAAAGTGGCTGGGGGAGCAGCTTGGAGGTAGAATGCCTCTGGGTTCAACCTCCAGTACCACACACCAAAATGAAAAAAAAGGGGTGGGGGGAACAGGAGTGTATACATCAGAGACTTTTAGTGGCACAAATGTGTACCAGAGTCCAAAAGGGAGGAGAGACACTACAGTAAGAAATAAAACAACAGAAGCTGGGCGTGGTGGCGGACGCTTGTAATCCCAGCATTTGGGAGGCTGAGACCAGAGGATCCAGGTTCTCGGCGAGCCTCTAGTGAGGCACTCCGCAATTTAGTGAGGCCCTGTTTCAAAATAAAGAATAAAAAATAGGGCTGGGGGTGTAGCTCGGAAGTAGAATGCCCCTGAGTTCAATAGTTCAATCCACAGTACCGCAAAAAGAAAAAAAAAGAAAAAGAAATAAAACAACAGCAGGGGTACAGTTTTAAAAATCATATTTGACACTGTAACTTTTACTTGGAAAATGCAAAAATAGTGTTTTCATAACCCAATATAAAGAAAAATAAAATGATCTTGATTGGTTTGTCATAGCTCAGAAATGGTTGAGAATTCCTGTTGAGATTAAGATTCAATGTTGCCGGGCGTGGTAGCACTCCCTTGTAATCTCAGCAACTTAGTGAGACCATGTTTCAAAATAAAGAATAAAATAGGGCTGGGGGTTTAGTGCAGAGGTAGAATGCCCCTGGGTTCCATCCCCAGTACCACACACACACAAAAAAATTCAATGTTACTCAGATTCGCCCTGTTACCTCCATGAACAGAACAAAGGCTATAAAGAGAAAGAAATTATACACAGAAGTATAAAATAAGAGTCTTCTGTCCTCCAAGAGCTTAAAATCCATACAGGGAAAAAAGACAAATACATGTAAACTTTCACAATGGAAGATTTATGTAACAGCTAAAGATAGTAATTATCTATCACAGGCAGTACATAGCTCATTTTTGAAGGGGTGGCTGAAAAGATGACAGGACTTCAAAGGGAGGAGAGCGCCTTCAATTACCACCCTTGTGCAGGTGACAATTTCTAAGTTTCTCTCTCAATCTGACTCTGGAGCTCTAGATGCATCTCTTAATTCAGTTCTATAAACATTTGAGTTTAAAGACATTCTAGAATAATAATAAAAAAAGACAAGCCACAATTCCCAGAGCCATGCGTTTGAAGAAGCAGAGGTTACCCAGCCTCCCTAAGCCTCAGCTTCATCATCTGTAAAATAGGAACATCACACGTCACAAGGGACTTGAAAGGGATGAAAATCTTAAAGTGGCAGCAGCTACCATTTATTGCTTGTTTTCCATGTAACAAGCACATTTAACCTACTCAGATTTAATTGACACTAAGATACTAAATAACCTGTCCTAGGTTAAACAGCTAGTTAAGGTGGAGCTGGGTCTCTGCCATCTCATGTTCTTGGCCATCTGATTCTAATAGAAATGTGAGAATGGATGGAATGCATTCATAAAGATGGTTGTCCCATAAGAACTTCTCCATAAATGGTGGTCATTTTTTTTTTTTTTTTTGCGGTCCTAGGGATGGAACCCAGAGGCATTCTACCTCCGAGCTACAGCCCCAGCCCTAGTTTTTATTCTTTATTTTGAAACAGGGTCTCACTAAGTTGCGGAGGGCCTCACTAAGCAGCTGAGGCTGGCTGCAAACCCAGATCCTCCAGTCTCAGCCTCCCACATGCTGGGATTACAAGCATGCGCCACGACACCCGGCTAATGGCGGTCTTTATTAAGGAAGCTGTAAGGCATAGTCAAGTTCTACTCCTCATAATACTCAAACATTCATGCTAGACTCAAAAAGGGAGAATTCACAGAGAGGACTTCACAGAGGCACTGGGCCTCAAGGATTTTCTTTGCTAAAGAGATGGGTACATGCCTATTATCCCAATACTTGGGAGGCTGAGACAGGAGGACCACAGGTTTGAGGACAGCCTCAGCAACTCAGTGAAACTTTCAGCAACCTAGCTAAACCTTGTTTAAAAAAAAAAAAAATTGAGCTGGGTGTTGGTGGCACACGCTTGTAATCCTAGTACTTGGGAGGCTGAGACAGGAGGATCCGGGTTCGCGGCCAGCCTCAGCTACTTAGTGAGGACCTCCGCAACTTAGTGAGACCTTGTTTCAAATAAAGAATATAAAATAGGACTGAGGCTCATGGGTAGAATGCCCCTGGGTTCAATCCTCAGTGCCACACGCACACAAAAAAATAAGCTGGGCACAGAGGCACATGCCTATAATCCCAGTACTTGGGAGGCTGAGACTAGAAGATCCCAGGTTCAAGGCCAGCCTTAGCAAACTTAGTGAGACTCTGTTTCAAAATAAAACTTTTTTTTTTTTTTGCAGTACTGGGGATGGAACCCAGGGGCATTCTACCTCCAAGCTACATCCCAGCCCTAATTTTTATTCTTTATTTTAGGGTCTCACTATGCGGAGGGCCTCACTAGGTAGCTGAGGCTAGCCACGAACCCGGATCCTCCTGTCTCAGCTCCCAAGTACTGGGATTACAAGCATGCGCCACCATGCTCGGCTCAAAACAAAAAATTTTTAAAAAGAAGGGCTGGGAGTGTAGTTCAGAGGTAGAATGCCCCTGAATTCAATCTCTAGTACAAAAAAAAAAAAAAAAAAAAGGGAGCGGGGCATGGTGGTGCACACTTGTAATCCCAGCATTTGGGAGGCTGAGACCGGAGGATCCCGGTTGGCAGCCAGCCTCAGCTACCTAGTGAGGCACTCCGCAACTTAGTGAGACCCTGTTTTACCTCAGCTCGGAGGTAGAATGCCCCTGAGTTCAATCTCTCCAGTACTGCCAAAAAAGGGGGGGGGGGCTGAGGGTGTAGCTAGGAGGTAGAGGTAGAATACCCCTGGGTATTACACACACACACACACACACACACACACACAAAGAAGAAAATTATTTAAAACCGAGTCTGAGTTTGTAGAACTTTTATAACATCTATAAAGAGGTGTCTGTCAAAAGTTTGTCTAATTTGAGTTTTAATTTGGTCTAGAGATAAAGAAAAAGACAAGAGTTAGATTTATGTGCAGGGAGTTAATGAAACCATGGAGTGAATCCTGCAGCCCAGACACCAACTGTGGAGTAAGTGAAGACCCAGGACAGAGCACTGGAACGCACCTCCACCTACAGGCCCAGGAAAAAGGACAGCAAAGAAAAATGAAGAGGAGCAAAGAGAGAGAAAGAAAACCTAGGAGAGTGCCAATAGGGAAACCAAGAGAAAATTTCAAGACTGAGGGATCATCAATAATGTCAAATGCTAAAGAGAAGAAAGTAAAAAAAATAGGGGAGGGGGTAAGGGTGTGCATGTCCGTAATCCCAGTACTTAGCAGACTGAGACAGGAGGATGGCAGGTTCCTGGCCAGCCTCAGCAACTTAGCAAGGTTCTCAGCAATTTAGTGAGACCCTGTTTCAAAGTGAAAAATAAAACAGGGCTGGGAGGTATAGCTCAGAGGTAAGACTGCCACTGGGTTCAACCTCTACACACACACACACACACACACACACACACACACACACACACACACATATACACACAAAGTCATTGATGGCCTATTAAGCAGTTCAGTGGAGAGTTGTGCTGGCAATTGTATCTTGCTGGAAATAGACTCTTGATAAAGCAGAAGGAAAAAAAGCAGTTACAGCCAGGCATGGTGGTGCAGACTTGTAATCTCAGTATTTGGAAGCTGAGACAGGAAGATCACAGGTTCAAGGCCAGTCTCATGAACATAAGAGAGACTCTCAGCAACTTAGCAAGACCTAGTTTCCAAACAATGAAAAGAGTTGGGGGCTCACGTGCGCGCATGCAGGAACACACACACACACAAAGCAGTTCCAACTTGAAGAGGGCAGAGTATGCAGACAGAGTGGAGAGTGTTCACAGGTGAGTGAGTCAAACATGTGGGGAAAGCTGGGCGTGGTGACACACACCTGTAATCCCACTACTTGGAAGGCTGAGATAGGAGGATCACAGGTTTGAAGATAGCCTCAGCGACCTAGCGAGACCCTGTTTCAAAATAAAAAATATAATAGGACTGGGGGTACAGATCAGAGGTAGAATGCCCTGGATTCAATCCCTAGTACCACCAAAAAAACCCAAAAATCATCTCTTATAAACAAAATGATCTACTCAAATTTTAGCATTTCAGTGTCTCTTCACTATGTCCCCACTACCACTGCGCTTACAGTATTCATCTCTGCATCCCCAAGAACAGACAGAGCTGGCATGAGATGAATGCAATCTGAAGGTTCAATTAAAGAAAGTGCTATGGAAGCCCTGACTTCCAGGAGAAGTTGATGGAAGAGACAGTGGAAAACTCTGAGGAGTCATGGGGCAGGACTCCATCCTCTCAAAGCAGACAGGTAACCAGAATGGGGAGCCTGACAACCTATCCATGGGTCACAGAGGTGCATGTCCCAAATACGGCATCAAACCTCAGGAGTATGTGTACAAAATATTAGTTATTTATAAATCTAACTCAGTTGGGCTGTGAAGGAAAGTCTACTTCTAGCAGAGATTGCTATATATCTAAGGGGGTGGGGATCTCAGGATGAGAGCCAGACTATAACCCAGGTTACAGTTCCTTGACAACTACATGCCTCAAGCAAAACGTAAAATGATTAAAGAACCAAGTGGTCTTGGAATGAAGTATCACATTATAGAAAAAATTACATGGGAGCCGGGCGTGGTGGCGCATGCTTGTAAACCCAGCATTTGGGAAGCTGAGACTGGAGGATCTGGGTTAGCAGCCAGCCTCAGCTGCTTAGTGAGGCCCTCGGCAACTTAGTGAGACCCTGTTTCAAATAAAGAATAAAAAATAGGACTGGGGGTGTAGCTTGGAGGTAGAATGCCCCCAGGTTCCATCCTCAGTACCGCAAAAAAAAAAGAAAAGAAAGAAAAATTTACATGGGACAGAGTGTCAAAGTGACTTTGAGTTGAGTTCCAACACTACCATTTTGCTGACTGTCAAGTGAAACACAGTTCACATCCTACCCTCAATGACTCCAATAGTAGATAAGAAAATTAATGGAGCCCCTGAGTCTGCACTAATAGAACTGGACCAGGTACAGAATATTATCTTGGATCTCTTCTTCCTGAGAGGATGATAGAAAAAAACTTGACTGGGGATATTTGGGTATAAGGATTAACGGGCACTTCAGTAGTTCTTATAAATATGATTCCTGTCTTAATCTGCACTAGCTAGCACAAGATGGTCTGTGATTGGGGTTTTTTGTTTGTTTGTTTGTTTGTTTTGTAATACTGGGGATCAAACCAGGGCACTTTACCACTAAACTGTATCCCTAGCCCTTTTGTTTTTGAGAGAGGGTCTTGATAAATTGTGGAGGCTGGCCTCAAACTTGCAATCCCCCTAATTCAGTCTCCTAAATTGCTGGGATTACAGGAGGTTGGTTTATGTCTTGGTATCTGGCAAGCAGCCCCCGGGGTCACTGAGGGCAGGAACCAGAACCCAGCCACAAAGAAAGAAGCCTACCAGCTCCCCCTACTGGCTGTTGTACAACACTGCCTGCAGCTTTTGTACTGGTACTCACAGGACTAATTATTTAACAAAAGGTAGGTTAAAAGGTCACAAAGTACTTTATAAATCCTCAGTTTAGGATCAAAAAATGGAAAAAGAAGCCGGGCGTGGTGGCGCACGCTTGTAATCCCAGCATTCGGGAGGCTGAGACCTGAGGATCCAGGTTCGCGGCCAGCCTCAGCTACCTAGTGAGGCACTCCGCAACTTAGTGAGACCCTGTTTCCAAATAAAGAATAAAAAAATAGGGCTGGGGGTATAGCTTGGAAGTAGAATGCCCCTGAGTTCAGTCCCCAGTACCGCAAAAAAAAAAAAAAAAAAAAAAAAAATGGAAAAAGAGAGCTGAAATTAATCCTCTGAATATTATAGTCTGCTTTATGTAGGTTATCATCAATTTTGAATCAGCGTGCAAAGTAGTTATTATTTGTAGGTTTCTTGAATGGTAGCCATGTCTATATTTGTAGTGGAAAAGATTCAGTGATTAGGAAAAAAAAAAAAAAAAAAAAACCAGTCCAGAAAAACAGCTGAAAAGAGTCCTTTAAAAAAAATCAACCCGCCGGGCGTGGTGGCGCACGCTTGTAATCCCAGCATTCGGGAGGCTGAGACCGGAGGATCCGGGTTCGCGGCCAGCCTCAGCTACCTAGTGAGGCACTCCGCAACTTAGTGAGACTCGGTTTCAAAATAAAGAATAAAAAATAGGGCTGGGGGTATAGCTCAGAGGTAGAATGCCTCTGAGTTCAATCCCCAGTACCGC
>PVLC010039456.1:0-14280 GCA_004027655.1 Graphiurus murinus
AGAGGAGAGGAGAGGAGAGGAGAGGAGAGGAGAAGGGAGGGGAGGAGCCCTTCCAGGGTTTATGCCCTGGTGACCTACTTCCTCCAGCTAGGCACCACTTCCTTGTAGTCCATTCAGCATCGGTGGGTTAGTTCTCTGGTAAGGTCAGAGTCCTCGTGATCCAATCACTCCCCAGAAACCCCACCTCCGAACACATGACATTCCAAATCCGATCCTTGACATTTATATGTTTTCTATTTATTTATCCACAAACAATATGCAATGTTGATTTGTTCTTAAATTTTATATAAACAATATCTAGACATACACTTTTATGACTTGCCCTTTTCACTCTACAGTATGTTTTTGAGATGTATCTATACTCATACCTCTAAGTCTAGTTCATTTTATTTTAATTGCTAGAGGATATTTCTTTATATAAATGAAATACACTTTATTCGTTATTTTATTGGTGGACATTTAGCTTCTTTCCAATTTTTTTGTGATTACTAATAAGTCTGCGGTGAATATACATGTGCAAAGTTTTCTGTAGACTGTATATCTAATAGTCACTTCCTGGAATGTAGGGTGTTTATCTTCAACCTTATTAGATATTGATGAATTATTCTCCAAGAAGCCTGCACTAATTTACACTTCTGTCCCTAGTTTTTGACAGTTCCTATTTCCTCTTCAGTGCTTGATATTGTAAGACTTTTAGATTTTGTTCCTAATTAGACAGTAATACAAATGGCCTCTCTTTGTTTTAACATATATTTTCTTTTTCACTATCAAGTGTTCATATTTAAAAATATTTCTTGGCCGTTTGAATTTCCTTCTCTGTAGATTTCTTCTTCATGTCCTTTGCCAATTGTTCCCTTGTTGTGGTTTAGGGTTTTTTTAATGCATTTGTAGAAAAATACTCTTAATATTCTAGAAACAAATCCTTTGTTGACTATGTGATATTGATATCCATGTACCTGAACTCTCAGTTGTTTCTACTGGACAGATCTGAATGTGAGAGCAGCCAGGGATAAGCCAGTCCTTGTATTCAGAGGTCCAGGCTCAGTCTGTACTGGGCAATCACAGATCTCCAAAGCAATATGGTGGAGAAGTTAGAGAACAGGCTTGGGGATCAGAACCCTGAGTTCTAGTCTCAGTGTGCATCTCAATTATCAGAAAGCTCTCAAGCCTCTTTTTACTCACCTCTAAAATCACAGTATTAATAGCAGCCTTGAAAGCTTTTGTAAGAAGCAAACAAGATACATAAAATCACTTTGCAAAATGCTACTCAAACGCTAGTCATTAGTAGCAGCAACCTAAAACACAGGTTCATTATATTAATCTGCCTGGGTGGTTGAACCAAAATACCATAAACTGGGTGAAAATAAACAACAAAAATTGATATCATCACAGTTCCAGAGACTGATGAATTTCTGGTGTGGGGGCTCTCTTCCTGGCTTATATAAAGTGCTCTGCCCTCTTATATATGACTACTTCTTTGTAATGAATGATGAGAGAGAGAGAGAGAGAGAGAGAGAGAGAGAGAGAAAGAAAGAATATGAATAACTGTGACATCCTCCTCCTTTTCTTTTCTTTTTCTTTTATTACTGGGGATTGAACCCAGAGACATTCTACCTCCAAGCTATACCCTCAGCCCAGTTTTATTTCTTATTTGTTTTCAAATAATATTTGTTTGAAAACAAATAAGAAATAAAACTGTCTCACTCAACTGCTAAGAGTCTCACTAAGTTGCCAAGGCTGGCTTTGAACATGCAATTCTCCTATCTTAGCCTCCCAAGTACTCTCCTTTTCTTATAAAGGCACTACTAGTCGTATTGGATCAAGATCCCACCCTTAAACATCATTTAACCTTTTCACCTTCTCAAAGACCCTATCTCCTAAGACATGATGCCAGGAGTTAGGGCTTTCACATAGGAATTTGAGGGAAGGATGCAATTCAATTTATCACAGCCATGGTCTGCTAATGCCCGCTCGTTTATTTTCAAATAGACTTAAGTTCCTCAATCTCACATCAGAGCTTGGAAATGTAGTCAGGAATATCATTAATTCTATTATCTCTGGCTTACTCCATTCAAAGCACCAGTTTATTATTCCCTATAGCACCAGCTTAACTTTCTGTGATGGTCGATATCTGGTCTATAAAGTCTTCTGTGTCCTGTTCAGTCACTACTAGCCACCTGTGTCCAGTGGGCACTTGACAAATGACTGACATGACTCAGTGTTGTTAATCGTATTTAATTTAATTATTATTTTTTGGTACTGGAGATCGAACCCAGGGCCTTCTACCTCCAAGCTACAACCCCAACCCTTTTTATTTTGAAACAAGTTCCTACTAAGTTATGGAAGACCTAACTAGGTTACTAAAGCTGGCCTCCAACCTGTGATCCTCCTGTCTCAGCCTCCCAAGTACTGGGATTCCAGGCATGTACCACCACACCTGGCATCATTTAATTACTTCAAAAGTAAATCGCCAGCCGGGCGTGGTGGCACACACTTGTAATCCCAGCATTCGGGAGGCTGAGACCGGAGGATCCGGGTTCGCAGCCGGTCTCAGCTACCTAGTGAGGCACTCCGCAACTTAGTGAGACTCGGTTTCAAAATAAAGAATAAAAAATAGGGCTGGGGGTATAGCTCGAAGGTAGAATGCCCCTGAGTTCAATCCCCAGTTCTGCAAAAAAAAAAAAAAAAAAAAAAAAGTAAATCGCCACAGAATGATAGCAGCTATTCTGTGGGGCCGTGCAGGCCTAACCTGTTCCTCCTCCCTTCTCGAAGTGACTATTCCAGTGCTAAAGTCCTACCCTCTATCATGGGGTCTTCTTTTCCAGACTCTGGAAGATAGTTCTGGAATTCCCCTATTATATAACAAGGATATGTGATGATAAAAAGGGAAAAGAATGGAAGTTTGGGGTTGGTGTGGGGATCCCAAACTGAGGCTTTGGGAATTAGAGAATGACACAATTAAGGAGTGTGTGGGTGGAAAAGGAAGGTGTGCTGCAAGAAACATCCCTAAACAAAGTGTGGCCCTGGTATATGCCGCAAAGGTCAAGCCTCCAGAAAACATCACAGTTTTATCCTTCCTGGTTTCCTTTTACTTTCAGGAAATCTGTGAAATAATCCTTAAGTATAGAGGGTTTCTAGATTTATGATGAAGAGGTCCCTCTGCAACCACTCTGAACTGAAACTCAGCAGGCCTGAAATGAGAAGAGAAAAAAGAGGCCACTTGTTCCTTCAAAAGGTTTCAGCTTCTAAAATGATTTTCTCTGGGTCCCAAATAGAAGCAACTCTTAGTGAGGACCACAAAGCACGGACCATTCAGTCACCAGCCAGCCTCTGGGACCCACCACAGCTGGTCCCCCAAGACTCACAGTCCTGTCAGGGCTCCTGTAAGGATACCCCAAGAGAGCTAAGAAAGGCTCCCAGAGCACCCAAAACCAAGAGCCACCAGTTCAAGTGGGAAAGCAAAGTCCCCTAACCTCCTCCAGGAGAGAGGTGTTTATGGAAGCCATGTATTTTAATTATTTGTCAAAGTAGAAAACAGAGTGACCTAAATCTGCTCTGAAAAAGCAGGCTTGAAAATACTGGCTTCTTGATAAGAAATACAGAATCTTTTTTTTTTAACATAGATTATTTAATGGCCTGGGTAAATAGTCATGGTATATGGCAAACTAATTTTCTATTTTAACCATATTAAAAAACTTTATATAGAAAAATATGACCACATATCAACACTTCAGGTACTTACCTTATTTTTAATTATCTTCTTATTTAATCTCTTTTGGATTTTCAGCTTTTCTAAAATGTACATCTATTTCTACAATAACAAAGACAAATATTATTAAAAAGCATAGATGATTATGTTCTGTTTATATTTTTCAAAACAGTTCACTTTTAGCTGGGCGTGATGGCACACACTTGTAATCCCAGTACTTGGGAGGCTGAGACAGGAGGATTGCAGGTTCATGGCCAGCTTTAGCTACTTAGTGAAGCCCTCTGCAACTTAGTGAGACCGTGTTTCCAAATAAAGAATAAAAAAATGGGATGGGGATGTGTAGCTCAAAGGTAGAATGCCTCTGGGTTCAATCCTCAGTACCAACTATACACACACACACACACACACACACACACAAAAGAAAAAAGTTCACTTTCCATTGTGAGAATTTTTTCTTTTTTCATAGCATTTTTTACAAAAATGGCACTTTTCTGGGCATGATTAAAATAATAAGAGGATAGTAATGAAACTTTTCGTTTTTCTAATTGACAAAAGTAGTATATATTTATAATATACAACATGATGTTTTGAAATACAGCATACATTGAGGAATGGCTGAATTAAGCTAGCTTAACATATGCATTACACCACACACTTATCCAG
Organism: Graphiurus murinus; assembly: GCA_004027655.1. Classification (NCBI taxonomy): domain Eukaryota; kingdom Metazoa; phylum Chordata; class Mammalia; order Rodentia; family Gliridae; genus Graphiurus; species Graphiurus murinus. Next base: position 4,373 of record PVLC010039456.1, read on the forward strand.
TTGTTTTAGTGAAAACACTCAAAGTCAATGCTCGTAGCAATTTTTAAGTATAAAGGCACTGTTATTAACTACAGTTACAAGGTGTTCAGAATCTTGAGAGCTACTTCTCCAAACCCTGAACCTCGGTTCCCACCCACCGTCCCTTCTCTTTGGCTCACCCCTGCCACTCACATACTCCCAAATTGTATTTACTGAGCTGAGGGTTGAACAAAGGCCTTTATGTGTTTGACAACATAGGCGTCAAATTATGAAAACTGTCTACTGTGTTCAGATCAATAGACCAAACCCACACTTACTTGTCAGCTCAGAAAACCCTTTCTGTTCCCCTCCCCCGATGGCCTTTAACATCTGTGCCAATAACCATCAACTCAGGGAGCCGAGAGGTGGGACAGGAGCCAGGGGACTGGGTCCTGCATGTTCAGAGGTCCCGAAGGAAATTGTCTTCCCTCTCCCTAATGCACACTCCCCAAGGAAGCCAGGTATCAGCCCCCTCCTCCCCTGCAGACACTCTGGCAGCTGCCCCATGCCCTTGCCCCTGGTCTGGCAGGTCACATATGTCACGGTGGCTCTCTAGGGCAATATCGGGATTCACATTACCACAGTGACACAGGAATCCAGGGGACTTTCCCAAACTCTTGTTCTAACCCTAGTTCTTCGGCAATCCCAGTGGTCACTGTCATTCCCACCATGTGTCCTGGCTTCCGATCTGAGAATAACAAGAAGCAGCAACATTTGCACAGCAATTCATGATCAATCATGCACCTTCCCCAGAACAGGCTTGAGTGGCCACCACACCCCCAGCCTTCCCACCTTCACCCACTGGGCCTTGGAAAATCACTTAACCTCTCACAGTCTGCTTTGCATCCATTCCTCAGGGATCATAATAAGAAGCCTCCCTCCAGTGGGTACCTGGATATTTGATAGAGATAATAAATATATTATGTCCTTATAGGGACCACTGTAGGCCCGAACATTTGCTGGATTTGATTCCCTGTCTCTGTTAAAACTTAGAGCAAGGAGGGACACAGAACTGTTTTCTCACACCTCACCTCTCACCTAGTCTCAGGAACAACAAATCATAGCAGGCTTAACACTATCCATGGTGCCATTGGGGCATGTCTTGCACCTATAAATTTGAAAACAGAAAAGAAAGTGTCACTTGGGTTGCAACACAGAAAAACCAGAGAAGAGCTCTAGGACATGCTGCTTCTGGATTCAGCCCGGCCTGGGCACCCCCCACGTTCCTCCCTGCCTCCAGTGAGCCCTTTGCTAAACTGCTTCACCACAAACTCACCCTCACGACAACAGTGGTCCCTCAGAAAGTCCGCCCTCGTGGGACCCAATGCTTCCTGCCTGTATAGACTACAAGGACTCATTAGTCTTTCCTTGCAATCCAAGGTGTACCTGTCTGTCCCCAAAGCCACAGACAAATAAGCACCTCCAGGTTTTGTCATCTTGCCCTTGCCAATCCCATAGCAACAAGGAGAGACAGCTGGGGAAGACGGTAATGACTGGGTCTCCCTTTTAAAGCCCTGTCACTGTAGAGGCAAGGAGCTAAACCATGTTTTCTTTGGAAGACACAGCAGCTGTCTCTCCCCATCTCCTATCTTCACAAGATTTTGGGGGGCGACCATCCAATGACTCACTTGTTAATTCTTTCTGGAGATTCCTAACTTCATGCAGGGCTACCAGTGAAATTGTTAGAAATCTTGCATGTGCTAAGCAGGACTGTGTCCACCTACTGGTGAAAAACAGGAAGAGACCCTCGGAAGGAGCCGGGCAGTGGAAGGCTTGCTTCCAGCAGTCAAGAAAACCAGGACCAGAGGGAACACACCAAGTGCTGTGTGCCTGGGTGTTGTATCACTTTGATTCTGATGTATAATTACAATGGACCAACAAAAGTATACAACAAAAATAAAGAAAGAGAGAAAAGAAAACCAGAGAAAGAAAGATGCTTTTGAAAATAAAAGACATTATATTTGGGGTAGTTTGCTCTGAATTATCATTGCACATGGAAAATTTAAAAGGAATGTCTTTCCCAAAAGGTCTGAATTTAAAACTTCAGATTCAAATGCATAAAAAAGGGGAGAACGTGGGGAGATCAAGTAGCACAAAATAATAGTGTGTTGTAGAAAAATGATCTTATCATCTCTCTAGATTTTTTTTTTAATTGTATAAAAATGGATGCAACTTTGTTTTTATGGTAGTCTGACTACCAGCAGTGATTTACAGCTCAGCGGAAAGGACCCAGAGCTCAGTCCCTCCTGTGTATTTACCACCAATCGATCGTTACCTACCTACCACGTGCAGGCAGGCCCATTCCCCATCACAGAGCGAGAGAGAGCTATTTTTCCCGATGCATATGTTGATATGCAGAAAAGAGGACGGCACCACTCAGTGCAAGCTGTCCTATTGAAGCCTCGTTTCCTGTCAATCTCCCTCTTTTTTTCTCCCATGAAGCTTTAATTTTTTGCCACAGCGCTTTCTACATTTTAGTTTCCTGCAAACCTCAGGAAATAGACTGAAATTAATATCGTCAGATGCTTCTGAAAGTGCTGGCTTGGCGGCATTGCAGAACGCTTTCGGATGCCATTTTGGGATTAAAATATACCAGTTATGCCCCATTGTTTATAAGAGAGATCTGGGAAAGGAATTGTGTATGAGATTGTACCAAACTGAAATGTAGGTTAAAAAAATAAAATAAAATAGAAACCTGAACTTTCAGAACAGGCAAAATCAGTAGGGAAGCAAACTAAAAGAGCAAGCAAAGCCAAAAATGTTCTGGGGATCCCAGCAGCATCCCAGTACCTCATCAAGGTGGGAAAATGAGACAGGGACACTTAGATCATGTTTTCCATGTAGAACTTTAAAGCTTTGGGTAATAGATTTAAAGTTTTGATTAAAACTTGCACCTCCATATTTGACTATACAGAAAACATAATGTGATATAAGAAATGAGAATAGAGAGAGAGGTCAGTTATTAGTATATGAATTCTGTAATTACTAATGTGTTAAGGAGGTGAGTATCCCAATCCCAGGTTTTCTCACACCTTGCAGGCCCAGAGGGACCCCAGGTCAGGGATGGGTCTGGTGTGATCCCAGCTCTGCTCTGCCCTCAGCTGGCCTTGGCACTGAGGGCTGATCCTTGCTCTTTCAGACAACAGCTTCTCTGTCATCCAATAGAGAGAGAGATGACAGGCACCTCACTTCTTTGCTGTACGAGAGAATTGTGATGATAAACTTGCAACAACTATATAAACATGCTCTGTGTTCTTGAGGGGGAAAAGTGTGACATGAATCGAAGCTATTTTTATTATTGTTGGCTTCTGTATCTGTGACATCCTAAGAGTGTGAGATAAGGCTACACACTATTTCTGCATCTCCAAACATCTATTCAAAAATTTTTGTAATATTGAGGTGTACTCATTTTTACATCCTTTGTGTTTTATTCACCATTTTGATCAGTCAGCTGCAACCTCTTTGCACAACACAGCCTCCATCTGATCGATCTGAGACCCATTGATTTTATGACCAACTCCTTCCCCTGCATCTCTATGTCCTGGTTCAATGTCTCACTAATTTCTCCCTCTCCAAGTATATCAACCACATCACTGGCTTTCCAGCTCTGGATTCTCATTTCTGCCATGGGCTTCTACATTTCCATCTGGCATCTCCCTAACACACTGGTCAAGTCCAAACCATAGACCTAGATATTCTTTCAGAGACCTTCTAGGAAAACTCAAATCTGCAAAATGAGGATGCTGTTCTCAGAAAAGCTCAGCGGGTGAGTCACCTGTGTAGCCAGGGGTAGAGCTACACTAGAAACAACCCGAGTACCTGATGCCAGATTTAGACTATTCAGTGTCACATTGAGCTGGACCAGAGGTGAAGTTCCCTAATGCCTGGTCCACTCTACCACCTACCAGGCTTCCCTGGTTCCAATTTCCTATAACATAAACTCAAGCATCAAGCACTGGACTGGCAACTGCAGCTCCATATAACAGAAAGATGACAATAAAGGCTTAAGCAACTGGGCTTCCCTTTTCTCCTGTAACAAGAAGCCAGGAAGAAATAGGGATTTCAAGTCAGATGCTTTTGTTCTTGGAAGGGATCAGGACCTTGGTTCTTTTGCATCCCTTTTCTGCCCTCCCATGTATGGGCTTGCTTCCAAGTCACCAGATGCCTGCTCTACCTCTAGGCCTTTGACGCACATTATAGACAGGGAGATGGGGGGGGGGAGCAAAGGGCAAAAGACATAGGCCAGGTAAATCCCTTTTAATAGTCAATGCAACAGCATTCCCAAAAACCTGGCCAAGTAAATGGCTACTTACATGTTGTACGTGAGAACCAGCCATGTGATATCCCTCTAGATGCAAAGGCACCTGAAGAGGTTCATAGTTTTGAATGAGCATATATCACTCCAGAAAAAAAGTAAGGATTTTATTAGTGCGTTGCTCTCCATGACTACAACAAATACCTGGGATAAACAACTTATGAAGAGAAAAGGTTTATCTTAGCTCACATTTTTAGAAGTTCCAGTCCATGATCAATTGACCTCATTGCTTTGGGTCTGTGTCAAGACAGCACATCATGTCAGAGCAAATTCACTCACCTCAGAAGCCAGGGAGCAAAGAGAAAAGAAGAGCAGGGTACCCACAACCCTCTTCAAGGACATACCCCAGTGACTAAGAACCTCTTACAAGTCCTCAACTCCTAAAGATTCCACCACCTCCCAGTAGTCCCATCCTGGAGACCAAGGCTTTAACACATGAGCTTTTAGGGGATGCTTCTCCAAATTATAGCAGTAAAGATGAAGAGGAGAAAGAAATTGAATAGGCAACTGGCAGCCTCAGTTCCAAATACCTTACAGTTGGCTTTTGGTACTCTGTGGTCCAACCTCAAGTATCTTTTCTAGTTCCATCTCTTACAGCCCCATCCACTCACTGTATACTCCACCATCCCAGAGCATCCTCCCCAGCATGAGCTGCGCTTCTCTTTCTGCTGTTACATACTTCATTGCCCTCCATTTTTTCAAGACCTGTCTGAAATGCCTCACTCTTTTCTTTCATGTTGATGGTCAAAATTAGCTTCCAACTTTGCTATTGTCCCACAACATGTTGTATTTATCTCTATTAAAGCACTAATCCCATTCTGCTTTGAATTACAATTTGCCCTGAACCTGTCTGTGTCATTCAGCAAAAGAAGCTTCAGAAAAGAAAGCAAGGCTCATATCTTGTCCATCTGTGTATTCAGTGCAAAGCCTAAAATTCTGAGTGTCCTATAGTAAATGCTCGAGTGTTCCTAATTGAAATTATTTTTTCCACTTTCCTTGAATAGCTAAGGATGAATCATAATACACGTATCATAAAAGTGCCTAAGTAACAAGTTTAACACTTCCCATCTCCCCGGAACACTCTAACATCATCCTTGTTAGATCCAAGGGGTGGACTCTGGAATTCTCTTCCAGCCTCTGGAGTCTACAATGATGTTAATACCTGAAGGATTTGCATTCTGAATATTCACTGAGTGGTATATTCCTCATCATCCAAGCTCTCTGGACACTCTGATCACATGGACAACACTTTCTTTACACTTTTGATCTAATCCAACTTCATGAAATTCTGCCAAGTTTTTCTATCTTTATCCATTTCAGTCTACAATCTAAACTTATTTTTTAAATATTCTTTTATTAGTGCATTGTAGCCTCACATCATAATGTAGTTCAGAGTGATAGGGACATACATGCACAGCACTTGGCAAGCTTCCCTCCAGCTCCCTCCCTTCCCTGTACATGTCCCTGAGATTGGCATTGATAATTCACATATGTACCCGACATCAGTGGAAGTGCTTCCTTCGTTAATTCTACCCCCATCTGCCACCACCCTTCCCTAGACCCCTCCATCGCTCCACTGGGGTTTCTTCTCCATTAGCTTAAGTCCTTCGTGTATCCAGATTACTCCCTAGTTTCCACATATAAGAGAAAACACATGACCCTTCACTTCCTATGACTGCCTAATCTCACTTAATATAATATTCCCCGGCGTCCCTCCATTTTCCTACAAATGACATAATTTTGTTCTTTTTTATTGACAAGTATCATTCCATTGGTAATCTTCTTAGGGTTGAAATGATGATGATTCTCTTATTGGCCCACCATCACTACCGCCAGTACCCATTCTCTGACCTTTACTTTGCGTGTGCCCTAAGTTGCTTACTATGGAATTAATCTCCAGGTTCCTTTTCTTTCTGAATTTCAGTTGGTGTCAGCCATTAGGAGGCACCAAGAGAGATGGGGATGCAGTCAAGAGAGGTACAGCAGTATTCCTTCCCTGCTCCCTCTCTGCTTTAGGGTTCAGTTCTGGCACTGGCTGCATCCTACACTCTAGGACTTCAGCTCCTGCCCGGGGGCCTCAGTTCTCAAGAGTCTCCAGTAATACTGTCCTTCCCTCCCTAGTTCTGATGAGGAAGAGTAATGGCTTTCCACTGTGCCTCATCCCTGAATGCCTCCAGTTTGCCCCTCATTGGTTTCCTTAATCCTGCCCAAATTCTACAAACAGTTGCTTTATGAAATTTCTTTCAGTGTCTTATTTTATGTCAGGAACCAGACTGACCTGGCTGCCAACATCCTTGCTCCTACATTAAACTTCCTCAACATGATAAAGACTATCTGAGTATTTGAACTGGATCCCCAAGGACACCCCTTCTATGATAGTTTTCCTTGAAGCCTTGGGTAGCATTTGCTTCTGTTCTTCCAGGAATGGGTGACTCTTCACCAAAGACTCAGATGTTCTGCTTATTTCTATAACTACACTAAAATATCTTGTACATTCAAGAATTAATCTTCTCTAAAACAAAACTAACACTTTCTCCCAAATAATTTGACAGTTTATGTTTTGGGAGATCAGAATGGGGCATAGGGGATAAGAGCCTACTACATATCAAGGTCTCTGGTTAATGGATCTTAAACCAATAATTTAAGAGAGCTTCCCCAAAGGCTCAACCCACTCCAGGGGAAAGGTTTAAATATGGAGCCTGGGTCTAATAAACATCAGCTCAGCATATGGTAAGCTCACAATAAACCTTTTTCTGCTTTGTCCCTGTGTTCCTAGATGGCTGAGAAAATATCAGCCTCCAGCCTCTCCAAGAGAAAGGCCTTGTAAAAACTACAAGCCTGCAGGGGGCAGAGGCCAGGTAGGATGCTCTCTCCCGCCTCTTTCCTCTTTTCCTTTCCCTTCCTTTTCTCCATTTCTCCCTCCCTCCTCCATCTCTCAGTCTCTCCTCTCCCCTCTACCTTTCTTCCTCTGTCTCCCTCCCTCCCTCCCTTCCTTTCTGCCTCCCTCTATTTCCTATTCATAGTACAAGGGCAGTGGGAGAAGAAACATCACTAAAACATTTGCGTGTTTTCGAGCATAGAAAGTGATCAACAAATAGGGGCTTACTAGTCATCAGTTTGAGGTCAGGACTATCTCACTCCCTAAGGCCAGCTGATGGTTGTTTTCCTAAAAGTTTCAAGAATTAATTTTTTTATCTTGTTTCCATTCCTGTATTTAGGCCAGATCTAAAAACCTGGAGGCTCACTGTGGCTCATATATCTCCCACACCTTCACCCTGCCCTCCCCGCTCCCTTTCCCTGACCTGGACAGCAATTACTGCTCCATTGGAAGGCTGGATCAGATATGGATGAAAGAAGCTAGTCTTCCCTCGGAAAGCAGAGCACAAAAGGAAATGAATGCTTCAATTTCTGCTTCCTTCAGGCATATTAAAGCAGAATATCATTGGGAAAAATCTATGAGATATATTGTTAAATTCAAAGGAGATGTAATTGCAGAATAATACACATTGTAGGTGACTCCATTTATCCATGTGCATATAAGTACTTATTCTTATATATGTATACAAATACGTAAGAAAATACCAGAAAGGTGTATATGAAACTGCCAATAGTGGTTGCCTCTAGGAGTGGATTTGGGGTGAGGATGGGGGAAAAATGCATTCTCATTTTACTCAATATGCTTCTAGGATACTTGATTTTTCAAAAATGAAAGTATCTTTTTTAGTTTTTGCTTATGTAAGTAATATATGGATCCCATCACTAGTAGTGAATTCCTTAACAATGTTTTTTAGGTCTTTTCTTTTCCGTATGTTCTACAAGGGAAAAAATTTATTCAAAAAGAAAGTTTAAAAAATTAAGATTTCTTCGCTTGAAATACATTCTCTGTCATTTTGGGGTGTCATTGTGCTTCCTGATCATGATTTAAAATAGATAGTAATGAATCATCTTCCACAGTAAGTTTGACTCAGTCAAGTAAAAATGGTTCAAGGAAAATCAAAATTAGGAATTAATCTTCTCTCTATTGCCAGAAGATGCCTGTCCTATTAGGTTTTATTGCTTGTGTTTTGAGAGGTGGAATATGAAGTAGAGAACAAAAAGGCAAAGGGTCTCAGGGTCTCTACTTTAGCTGGACTCATGTCAGACTTGAATCCAGTTCCTTCCTCTCCAGAAGTCTGGCTGAAGCTCTTAGGGAAACTTCTCTGTCCACCAAGGGCACAGCAAGTTCTCCCTTTTCAGAATACCCGCAGCTCTAGGGAGCACTTGGCTTCCTCAAAAGCTTACGCTGCTGCCCTTTAGAACTCCCTAGAACACAACAGTTCCCTTGAGGACAGAACATGTGTCTTTTTCGTTTCTGTGTCACCAATGCCCACATGCAGTGCCTGACCCAGACCAGACCTTAATCAATATTGGTAGCATGAACATTGAATGGATGTATCAATGACTGACTGAATCAAGCATTAATGCCCCTCATTTGTATCTCCAACTGGATTGGGAGGTACTTGAGGACAGGGGCCTGGATGTCTTAAACCTTCTTCAGCCCCTAGAGTGTCTTGAGGAAGTAAGCATTCAACAAATGTTTATTGATAAATTTCCCCGATTCGAACAGATGATTACAAAATGTTCACAGGCGATTTGGGTCTTGATTTGTTTACCAGCTTCTGACAAGCCAGGGGAGGAGAGATGTGTTGTTCTTTCCCTAGTCTTGCAGGTAATTCAAATGAGATACAGAAAGGTAAGATGCTTGACAGCCGAGGAGAATAGCGATTCACCCCTTGATCATTTCAAGCTTCTCTCTCAGGAACTTTCTAGTCCCTTCAAGAGCCCGGTGTCTTTTTGCTGCATCCTTTTTTCCTTACTTCAAGACAAAGCTTAGTAGAAAGTCATTGCTAGGAGATCTCTGAATTTCAGGTAGTTAAAGTAGAAACTGGCGCTTCTTAATTAGAGAGTAATAGCGTAATTATTTGAGGTGCCTTATAATTACATCCCTCCTCCCCAAGCTCCATCAGCTGCTTCACCCCACTGGGATCTCCAGTTCTGGTTCCCTTCCTGTCCTGTGTCAACCCAATACCACTGGGCAAATGTCAAGCATTGGCCATAAGAGTGTGTGTGTATGTATGTGTGTGTGTGTATGTGTGTGTGTGTGTGTGTGTGTGTGTGTGTGTGTGAATGTGTGTGTTACTGGGCACTGAACCCAGGGATATTCTACCTCTGAGCTACACCCCAGTCCTTTTTTATTATTTTTTTTCTAAATCTTGAAACAGGATCTCAGTAAATTGCTGAGGCTGGCCTGTAACCTGCAATACTCCTATCTCAGTCTACCAAGTACCAAAATTATAGGCGTGCACCCCTGCGCCTGGCTAGAAATGTTTATATCTTAATAAGGGAGGAGCCCTCCACTGGATTCTCTCTGAAACGCTAAAAAATCGTGGATGATTATTGATACCACATGGCAAACCACACTTCAAGTCATTCCACCCATGGTGCCGGGTATGTGAAATGGGAAGTCAGGAGAGACCATTGTGAAGAGATTTAACCCAGGTTCTTTTTTTTTTTTTTTTTTTTTTTTTTTTTTTTT
>PVLC010039457.1:0-14280 GCA_004027655.1 Graphiurus murinus
TTTTTTTTTTTTTTTTTGGTACTGGGGATTGAACCCAGGGGCATTCTAACTCCGAGCTACATCCCCAGCCCTATTTTTTATTCTTTATTTTGAAACTGGGTCTCACTAAGTTGCGGAGTGCCTCACTAGGTAGCTGAGGCTGGCCACAAACCCGGATCCTCTGGTCTCAGCCTCCCAAATGGTGGGATTACAAACCTGCACCACCACGCCCGGCTATTTTTTATTCTTTATTTTGAAACAGAGTCTAAGTTTCAGAGTGCCTCACTAGGTAGCTGAGGCTGGCCTCGAACCCGGATCCTCTGGTCTCAGCCTCCCAAGTACTGGGATTACAAGCATACACCACCATGCCTGGCCCCTTCTTTGTTTTTATCAAATTTACTGTTGTATTCCTCGAACCTGAAACAATATCCAGTACATAGTTTATTCAATACACTAATTTGTGTGTGTGTGTGTGTGTGTGGTATTGGGGATTGAACCCAGGGATGTTGTACCTCTGAGCTACACCCCCAGCCCTATTTTATTCTTTCATAAGTTGTAGAGGGCTTCACTAAATTGCTGAGGCTGTATCCCAAGTACTAGTATTATAGGTATGTGCCACCACACCTGGTTCAATACACTAAATTTTTGCTGAATGAATACTAGATGTCTTACCTAGAATAATTCATGCTTTTTTTTTTTTTTTTTTTTTTTTTCAGTACTGGGGATTGAACTCAGAGGCATTCTACCTCCCAGCTATATCCCCAGGCCTTTTTTTTTTTTTTTTTTTTTTTTTGCGGTACTGGGGTTTGAACTCAGGGGCATTCTACCTCTGAGCTGTGCCCCCAGCCCTATTTTTTATTCTTTATTTTGAAACAGGGTCTTGCTAGGTTGCTGGCAGTCTCATTACATTGCTGAGGCTGTCTTGGAAGCTGGGACCCTCCTTGTCTCACACCTCCCAAGAATCAGTATTACAGGCGTGCACCATCATGACCAGCTTGTGAGGTATCTTTTTGTGTGCTGATGAGTTGAGCTCTGGCTGTCAATCCCTAGGTAGCTTCAAGATGGGGGCTGGTCACTAGGAAGACCAGGCAACATTAGAAGGTTTAGACTTTTAGACTTTCATACTTTCTCTGGGAAGGGGAGAGGGGCTGAAGGTTAAGCTGATTACCAGTGATCTGTGCAATGAAGTCTCCATCGAATTCCAAAAGATTAGTGCTTGGAGAGCTTGCAGAGAGGGCGTGCACACTCCGAGGCTTTTCTCCTCTTTCTTGCTCTCTGCATCTCTTCATCCTTTGTAATAAACCAGTAAAGCCGGGCGTGGTAGCACACACTTGTAATCCCAGCATTTGGGAGGCTGTGACCAGACAGTCTGGGTTGGTGGCCAGCGTCAACTACTTAGGCCATTCGCAACTTAGTGAGCCCCTGTTTCAAAAATAAAGAACAAAAAATAGGACTGGGGGTGTAGCTCAGAGGTAGAATGCCCCTGGGTTCAATCCCCGGTACTGCAAAGAATAAATAAGTAAATAAATAAATAACAAAGCAGTAAATGTGTTTCCCTGAGTTCTGTGAGTTGCTCCAGCAAATTAGTTGAGCCCAAAGAGAGGGTCATGGGAAACCCAATTTATAGCCAGTAAATCTGTTGCCCAGATAAACCTATCTGGGTTTGCATTAGCATTGGAAGTTGGCCTCAGCTGACATGGTGGCACACGCCTGTAATCCTAGTACTTGGGAGAATGAGACAGGATCATCACAGGTTCCAGGACAGCCCCAGCCGATAGACTCTCATCAACCTAGCAAGACCCTCTTTCTTTCTTTTCTTTTTTTTTTTTTTTTTTTGTGGTACTAGGGATTGAACCCAGAGGCATTCTACCCTTCAAGCTACACTACACCCCCAGTCCAATTTTATTTCTTATTTGGAAACAGGGTCTCACTAGGTTGATGAGAGTATCACTACTTGCTGAAGCTGTCCTCAAACCTGTGATCCTCCTGTCTCAGCCTCCCTCATACTGGGATTACAGGCACGTGCCACCACTTACTTCTGACACTCAGGCACAGAAAGGTTAAGTAACCTGTCCAAAGTCACGTTAGGAAGTTAGAGCAGGAATCAGAGCCCCAGGTGGTCAGGTTCCGCAGTGCCACACACAAGCTTTGGATGGAGAGGCAGGGTTGTCAGGCCTGGTGAGCAGAGGCGAGGCCGGAGGTGAGGACTTCTCTGTGGAAATGATACTCCTGGGTCAGCTCCATTCCAAGTACTGGGATTACAGGTATGCGCCACCACACTTGGCTTGACCCTGTTTCAAAATATAAGGCTAGGGGTCTAGTTCAGAGGTAGAATACCCTTGGGTTCAATCCCTAGTACCAAAAAAAAAAAAAGACACCTGTTGCTATCCGCTGTAGAATGAATTGCTTGCTAGATATACGGGGAAGAACTCCATACACATCTAGTGTCAGAAATTGAGTTTGTTTTTCTCTACACTAGCCTATTGTGATGATGGCAGTTGTGATGTAGAGACCTCTGGTCTCCTAGGAACCTCTAAGGGGCCACCATGGCCTGCCCAGTCTCCTGGCAAAGGTTAATACCACTCCTGCAGTGGGCCGTGCCCTGTGCCCCACACCTAGAGTCATGCCAGCCAGGACAGCGGGGCAGCCCCTGGGATGGATGACCTGGATCCCTTAGCCATCTTTGTTCTGTTTGAGGAATGGGGCCATCAAACAGAGAGCCATCAAGATGATCAGGCAGGTGTGTGCTTGGAGCAGGTCTCTGACGCCTGGGACTAGTCAGGGACGTGCCTGCCGTTCACTGGAGGGCCCAGGAAATGAGCCATTCTCATGGTTTTGCTGGATGTCCCTGCTGGGGCAGTGTGGCAGAGAAGGAATTGCAGTAGGATGGTAATTCTTCAGAGTTTTTCTGCTTGCTTACTACCTTCTCCACATTTCATTTCATTTCATTTGTACTAGGGATTGAATCCAGAGGCATTCTACCTCTGAGTTATACCCCATCCCTATTTGATTTTTTATTCCGAAACAGGGTCTTGCTAAATTTTTGAGGGACCTCATGAAGTTGCTCAAGCTGTCCTTGAACTGCAGTCCTCCTGTCTCAGCCTCCCAAGTACTGGGATCCAAGGCATGCACTACCACGCCCAGCTTACCTCCTCCACATTTGTAGAATGATTTCTTCTCTGATGTTCTTCATTTCTCCCCATGGCTTAACTCTTATATTCTCCATGGCAGAGGGCAGAGGGCTCAAGGCCCTGAGATGGCTGTTGTCCTACCCTGACCCCCACACCCCTAACCGTGGGCTCTGGGGACTCCTGTCTTATTGCATCTTTGGCCTGCTCAGTTGACAGATTCTCTCCAGGGGTGTCCACCATCGTGGCCAGCATGGCCTCTGAAGACATTACTAAGCTGGCAGAGACCCTGGCCAAAACCCAGGTGGCTGGTGGACAGCTGAGTTTCAAGGGCAAGAGCCTCAAACTGAACACCGCGGAAGATGGTGAGTTCCTGGGCTGCTCGTATGGGGGGGTGGGGTGGTGGTGATGGTGGTGGCGGTGGTGGTGGTGGTGACTAACTGGTTGTCAGGCTCCTTGAGCGCACTGTTTCCACTGTCCTGGCAGCTCTGTGAGGTAAATATCATTGGGCCTGTTCTAACAACACGCTCCAAGGATCGTTTGCTGGGGGCTGGGCTCAGTGGTAGAGTGCTTGTCTACTGTGTGCGCTGCCTGGCTTCAATTCCAAGCACTGCAAAAAACTCACAATAAATAATGATGATAGTTTTCCCATGAGCATGCGTAAGTGTTCCTGCCGGTCTGTGGTTTGCAGTGGGCAACCTTTGGCTCACTGCTCCTTCATCTCAGGAGGAGGGGTGGAAGGTCACGGTGGGCGCACTTAGGGCCATCTCAGGATTCATTCAGCCCCGACTTCTGGCTTCAGGTTTAGTGCTCTTCCCACGCCTGCCTTCAGCCCTGTGGCCCCAGGTGAGAATATTTGGGAATATCTTCTGCTTTCCTCAGAGCTAGGCCCCTGGAGGAGCCGCATTAAAATGACAATCTGTCAGGTGTGGCGCATGCCTGCAGTCCCAGCTACTCAGGAGGCTGAGGCAGGAGGATCTCAAGTTTGAGGCTAGGCTGGGCAACTTAGTGAAGGGGGTATTGCTCAATGGTAGGGTAGCTCAGGCCCCGTCTTTCCATCCCTGGCTAAGCTTGGCTGGCACTTCCCAACCCTGGGGCCCTTGGCATCTGGAAGTGAGGGTGCCTGCATCAGTACTTGTCAGGCCTCTTAGGGTTCAGGCCCTACCAGGAAAACTGGTTTGGACTTGTCTGGATGTCGTGGGGAGCGGCCGCTTTGCTCCCGTCCCCCAGGCCACAGACTGCTGGAGTTCTTGGGTTGCTGGGAGCACCTGAGGGCCTCGAAATACAGAGTTGTTCCCCATCCTTGCATCATCCTTGTGCAAGACAGGCGGAAATGTTGCTGTTTTATAAATGACGAAAAGGGACTTAAGTAATTTGTCCAAAGTGACACACCTGATAAATAGCAGAGCCAGGAGTTTAATAGAAGTACAGCCAATTCCTTGTTCCTGTGCTTCCGCGTAGACATTGAGCTCAGCTCAGTAAACATGGATTTGCTATTAAATGCCATTTATGGGTCACTGCATCAGGTAGGGTATTAAGTTTCACATAAATAGTATCTCAGTTTTTCTTTATAAAATTCCTTGAGGTGGCTGAGAGTTTGGCTTCGTGGTGGAGCTGCTGCCCAGCATGCTGAGGGCCCTGGGGTTTCATCCCCAGTGTCGCCAAACACACACACACACACACACACACACACACACACCTTCAGATAGACTATCCCTATTTTGCATATTGTAAAACAGACTCAGGTGATTTTCCTTACCTAGGGCACTGCTATATGCTGTGGAGCTGGGATCAGGGCTCTGGTTTGTGTTTAGGACCTGTGTGGTGACTTCTCCACTTCACCAGCAGGCTGGACATGGCTCCTGTTTTGTAGGTCACAGCCCAGCTTCTCAGGATCCTAACGTGGAGTAGGAGTGGGATCCTCGGGTAACTACAGGGCAGAATGTGGATGCACTCTGACACAGGTGAACAGAGGCCCTGGGAAGTAAGGCAGGAGAGGGCCACTTTAGCTTGGGGGCCCAGGAGGTCTCCATGGATGTGGTATTTGAATTGTCCTTGAAGGATGGCTGAGGGAGAGAAAGCACTGCAGGCAGAGAGCCTCGTGCACAGGCACAGGACTTGAGAGCTGGAGGGTGGGCTGCGGGTCCTTGTGTGCTGTGCTGCGGAGCCTGGAGGCCCAGGGTGAGGCCTGACCGACTGTATGGGCCGGGAGGTAGCCAGGGTGCGAGGAAACCATGGAGCTGGCGATGAGAGCAAGACCCTTTCTTGCCCAGGAAATCACTGAGGGCCAAAGGAAGGCCTTTCTGCTTTATACAGCAGAGTAATAAGCTGGGATACTTAAGCGTCTGTTGCCCTGTGAGGTGGAGGAAGTCCTGTCAGGGCCTTGTGATGATTGGTTACTTGGGGATGAGTGGGTCCATCCCGAACCTGTTATATGAGGAATGGTGGTTTTAATTACATGTAACTGCTGAGATTGAGAACTAGGGGAGGGGCTAGCACGCCTGTGACCCCGCCCCTCCTGACCCAGCTGTCCCATTTCCATGCATTTCCTTCCCAGCTTGGTCTGTGCTATGACTCTCCCAGGCCTGAACTTGTGGAGACCGCGGCACCCCATGTCTGTGCGCTGATGTCTCTCCAACTGCTTTATATCCTGTAAATTGAGAACATTTTACTGTAGATGGTGAAAAAACAGAATCACTTATAATCTTACCTCCCAACAGTAACGGCTTTAACATTAGGTTTCTTTCTTTCTTTCTTTCTTTTTTTGAGGTGCTAGGGATTGAACCCAGGGCCTTGCATGCTAGACAAGCACTCTTCCACTGAACAACATTCTAGCCCTATGACATTTGGTTTCTGTGCTTCTGGACCTTGTTTTATATGTGTGTGTGTTTGTGTGAGAATACATAAAATATTTGTAAAATGTAATCAGACCAAACACTATATGATAACCTCATTTTTCTTTTTTTTTTTTTACTTTTTTAAAATTTTATTTGCCGCACTGGGCATTGAACCCAAGGACATTCTACATCCAAGCTATATCCCCAGCCCTATTTTTTTTTTTTGCAGTTCTGGGGATTGAACCCAGGGACATTCTACCTGCAAGCTACACCCCCAGCCCTATCTTTTATTCTTTATTTTGAAACAGGGTCTCACTAAGCTGCAGAAGGCCTCACTAAGTAGCTGAGGCTAGCCATGAATCCGCGATCCTCCTGTCTCAGCCTCCCAAGTACTGGGATTATAAGCATGCGCCACCATGCTGACTTAATTCTTTTTTTTTTTTTTTTGCGGTACTGGGGATTGAACTCAGGGGCATTCTACCTCCAAGCTACAGCCTCAGTCCTATTTTTTATTCTTTATTTTGAAACCGGGTCTCACTAAGTTGCGGAGTGTCTCACTAGGTAGCTGAGGCTGGCCGCGAACCCGGATCCTCCGGTCTCAGACTCCCGAATGCTGGGATTACAAGCGTGCGCCACCATGCCCGGCTCCTGACTTAATTCTTTATTTTGAAACAGGATCTCATTAAGTTGCAGAGAGCCTCACTAAACTAAGTAGCTGAGGCTGGCTGTAAACCTGCTATCCTCCTGTCCCAGCCTCTCAAGTACTGGGATTACAAGTGTGCGCCACCACTCCTGGCAGATAACCTTATTTTTCACTTAATACTATGACATAAATATTTTCCAAGATTAAGAAAGAAAAAAAAAAAAGCCTGTGTCACCATTCATAATGGCAGTAGTATAGCTGTGTAACAGAGCACAGTGAATCAGCCTATCCCTTAATGCACATTTAAGTGGTTTAGAGTTTTTCATTATAATCAATAATGCAGTAGCAAGCAAACACCGAACACCCAAGGCATTTGACGTGCCTGCCGGCCTCTGACTTGGTGCCACGGTCCTCCTTGGCCTGGTGTGCTCCTAATCCTGGAGGCTGCACACGTACCATATCGCTGTTTTTGCTGCAAGGAGCCAATTGCTTCCAATTGCTTTTTCCCCTTGACCCCAAGCCTGTTGTACATACCTGTGTTAATGCTCAGTGCAGAGGAGTTGTCCGCGTGGCTGTTCCCCTGCAGGGCTCCAAGCCTCTCTGATTCTCTGTAAGCCAGCCTGGAGTGCGGTAGGTTCACTGTAACCCTTGGAGTGGATGAGAGATTGGTGGTTGCCAAGTTCTTCCCTGCCCCAGCTGTTCCTGACTGCAAAAGCCTAAGGTTCTGTTCTTTGGTCCTGGGCAGCTAAAGATGTGATTAAAGAGATTGAAGATTTTGACGGCTTGGAGGCATTGCGCTTAGAAGGCAACACGGTGGGCGTGGAAGCGGCCAGGGTCATCGCCAAGGCCTTAGAGAAGAAGTCCGAGTTGAAGGTGAGATCTGCAGGGTGAGCAGGCCCGGGCTTGTTGAGGGCAAGCCAGCCTCTGCTCACACCTCCACAGCCCATACTTATGTCCACACCCTCCCAGGCCCTACCTTGGTGGCTGTCACCCACACAGCTCCCCTTCATCTGGACACCCAGGTCGCAAAGCACTGGCTGGGGTCCTTCCTCCTGCAGTGAGCATGTCCTCGGACGGCATTGAAGTGCAGAGGTTTATTGGGGTGACATCTGTAAAAGAAAAACTGGGGAGAGCCGTCAGCTCACCATGTAGGTCCGGCCCCCCGAGAAGGAAGGACGCAGACTTAGCCTGCAGGGCCTCAGATTGAGACTTCTGCAAATGCGCCAGCCAGGATATTGGCCAGCAGTGCCAGGCCTTGGCCCCTGTGCGCTGCTCAACTGGTCAGATGCTGCGGCCAAAGGCCACAACCAACTGCTCCCCGAAGCTGAGGTGGGCGCTTTCCGCTTTCTTAAAGGTTAGATCCAGGCAGTGCCTCTTCATGGCCACTACAAAGGGCAATTCAGTCTTTTTTTTTTTTTTTTTTTTGCGGTACTTGGGATTGAACTCTGGGGTATTCTACCTCCGATCTACACCCCCAGCCCTATTTTTTATTCTTTATTTTAAAACAGGGTCTCACTAAGTAGCTGAGGCTGGCCGCAAACCCAGATCCTCGGGTCTCAGCCTCCCAAATGCTGGGATTACAAGCATGTGCCACCACAGCCAGCTTGCAATTCAGTCTTTTAGCGCAGTGTTCCCAAATGGGTTACTGACTTCCAGTCAGTGAATATGTGACTGGGAACATGTCTCCTAATAAGCACAGCGCTGGGCCAGGCCTGGTGGCACACGCCTGGAATCCCTGTACTTGGGAAGCTGAAATGGGAAGCTAGCTCCAGGCTAGCTGCAGTAACTTATTAACTTATCAAGACTCTGTTCAAAGCTGGAAGCTGGGACATGGTGGTGTAAGCTTAGTACTTGGGAGGCTGAGAAAGGATTGCACGTTCGCAACCAGCCTCAGCAACTTTGTGAAGCCCTCTGCAACTTAGTGAGACCCTGTTTCAAAATAAAAAAATAAAGCTGGTTATGGTGACGCACGCTTGTAATCCCAGCATTTGGGAGGCTGAGACCGGAGGATCCAGGTTCTCGGCCAGCCTCAGCCACCTAGTGAGGCCCTCTGCAACTTAGTGAGACCCTGTTTCAAAATAAAGAATAAAAAAAATAGGGCTAGGGTTATACCTCGGAGGTAGAATGCCCCCAAGTTCAATCCCCAGTACCACAAAAAATAAATAAATAAAAAATAAAGTAGGATTGAGGTAAAGCTCAGAGGTAGAATGCTCTTGGGTTCAATCCCAGTACCACAAAAAAGAAAAAAGAAAAAGAAGGAGAGCCAGGTATGATAGCCCACATCTGTAATTCCAGTACTTGGGAGGCTGAGACAGGAGAATTGCAGGTTGGTGGACAGCCTCAGCAACATAGCAAGACTCAGCAATCTAGCAGATCCTGTTTCTTTTTTTTTTTTTTTTTGGCAGTACTAGGGATTGAACCCAGGAGGATTCTACCTCTGAACTACACCCTGAGTCCTATTTTTTATTCTTTATTTTGAAACAGGATCTCACTAAGTTGTGGAGGGCCTCACTAAGTAGCTGAGGCTGGCTGCGAATCTGCAATCCTCCTTTCTCGGCCTCCCAAGTACTGGGATTACAAGCATGCGCCACCATGCCTGGCTTGCAAAACCCTGTTTTAAAACAAACAATAAAAAGGGCTGGAGGTAGCCAGGAGCGGTGGCGCACGATTATGTAATCCCAGCATTTGGGATAAAAAATAGGTCTGGGGGTATAGCTTGGAGGTACAATGCCCCTGGGTTCAATCCCCAATAACAGAAAAAAAAAAAAAAAAAGACAAAGGGAGCTGAGCATGGTGGCACATGCCAGTAATCCCAGTACTTGAGAGGCTGAGACAGAAGGATCACAGGTTCACCTCCAGCCTCAGCAACTTGGGGAGGCCCTCCCTACTTAGTGAAACACTGTTTCAAAGTAAAAAAAATAAATAAATAAAAAAACTGGGAGGATAGCTCAGAGGTAGAATGTCCCTAGGTTCAACCCCTAGTACCAAAAAAGAAAAAAAGAAATGGAGAAGAGACCAACACAAGCCCAGCCTCCGCAGGGGCGGAGCTTTGGCATCGAAGGCTTGAGTTCAGATCCTGGCACCGTCGCCTTGTTCACCTGGCCCTCAACCAGGCTCTGAGGCTGGGCTCCCGGAGGAGGCGGAGCTCTTCATCCCTAGAGGTCATCCCGAGAGCTTGACTAGCTGGAGTGTCACGTGTGTTTGTCACTTGGTGCAGTCCCAGCTCCATCTCTGACCTGCCTCTGCAGGAAGAAGCCACAAGGCTGGGCAGGGTATGAGCTTCCTCTGGTGGCGCGCAGGGCTCTGGGTCTGGTGCTGATGCAACATTCCCTCTCCTGGGAGGGCTTGACAAGGCACCTGAGGGCCAGGAGTAGGCTGGGATGGAGCTTGTGTAGCCCAAGCTCTCAGTGCTCTCTTCCCTCTGAAATGGGCAAGGCCTAAAGCTCTATTTCAGAGAGGATTCCATGGGCTGGAGGGGGGAGTGACCCAGAGTCAGCTGAGTGGGGATTTCAGCCCAGGTCCTGTCCCCTGCCGAGCCTTCAGCTCATCACACTTGTATCTGGGGAGCTTCAGGGTGAGAGTCCCGTGTCCAGTCTGTGGCACTCGGGCTGTGGCTACCTAGTTCTGGCCCTAAGAACCCACATAGAGGTGCAATTCAGCAGACCCGGCGTAGAGTCCAGTTGCAGCACCAGGTTTGTGAATGATCAGCTGTGATTCGAAGATGTGAGCATTTTTCTACAAAAAACAACTTCTGAGCCAGGGCCGGTGGTACACACTTATAATCCCAGCTACTCAGGAGGCTGAGGCAGGAGGGTTGCAAGTTTAAGGTTAGCATGGGCAACTTAGCAAGATCCTGTCTCAAAATAGTAAAAAGGAAGCCGGACGTGGTAGCGCACGCTTGTAATCCCAGCATTCGGGAGGCTGAGACTGGAGGATCTGGGTTCGAGGCCAGCCTCAGCTAACTAGTGAGGCACCTTGCAACTTAGTGAGACTCGGTTTCCAAATAAAGAATAAAAAATAGGGCTGGGGGTATAGCTCGGAGGTAGAATGCCCCTGAGTTGAATCCCCAGTACCACAAAAAAAAAAAAAAAAAGTAAAAAGGTCTGGGATGTAGGTTACGGGTAGAGAACCCCTGGGTTCAGTCTCTAGTACTGTTAAGAAAACCCAACTTTGTTTTTTTGAGGTTGCCCAAGGCGCCAGGGCAGAGCGCTGCTTCTGAGCTTTCCTTTAGGCCGCCTCCAAGGCTCTCCAGCTAACTCTCCCCTTCTTCCTCCTCACAGCGATGCCACTGGAGCGACATGTTCACGGGCAGGCTGCGGTCCGAGATCCCTCCAGCCCTGGTAAGGAACAGCCGCTTCTCCCCCAGGCCATTCCTGATGTGATGGAGCAGAGGGAGCCAGAGGGCGAAGATTCACATGAGAGGAAGCCGACCTGAGGCAGGGATTCCTGGGGTCTCTCCTGTCACTGGATTTACCTTCCCTTGACTGCCCTTTCTCTCATGGTGCCACCTCCCTGCAGCCTGGGGTCCTGCCCCCTCACGACCTCAGAATGCACAATCTGTCATGGCTGTCCCTATGACCTCTGTGTTTTTCCATGGCACTGCTTGGCTGGGGTCCTTGTCATCGATGGCGTCCTCTGCCCCATATTCTGGGCATCCAGTCAGCTAGGATTGGGTTCGCAGCCTCTGCGGACGCACGTAGGCATGCTTGTGCCGAAGGGCCATCTCAGAGCAGCGAGGCTTGCCCGGGCCTGTCGTAGCGTGGGCTGCTCCTGCTGCAGACTCCTCAGGCCTTTGATCCCCTCATCTCCCCTGGGCTTCCAGAGACACTCGTGTGCTGCCTTCTTCTCTTCTGAAGGGGCTCAGTCCAGCAGGCACCTGGGCCATCCAGGGTGACAGGCGCTCTGTGGTCCTAGAGAAGAGCTTGGACAGTTGGTGAAGTTAGAGCCCGGCCTGGAAGGATGAAGGAGACCAGATAAGCTAGGATTCTGAGCGTACTGAAGTGAATTCACATGGTGGCTGGTTTCAGGGTAGACGAAAGGCGAGGAGAGCTTTCCTGCGCAGCCTTGCTCCCGTCTCTCGGGGTGCCAGTGGATTCTGTGAATTTTAGCATTTAATTTGCCAAAACCCCGAGGCAGTATTCTTAGCTCCACATTCCCAGTGATGGAAAGGAATCTTTAGGTGGGGGCTGAGAGGCCTTGGGGCCGGGGGTGGGCAGATGGAGGAGCAGTGAGCGCCACCGCCCGGCCGTCAAGGTCCGTGTCCATGGCCTAGGCAAGGGAAGAAAGTCCCCTGCCACCATGAGCCACCCGCCGGGCCCCATGCTGCCCCCCACTTCTCCTGGCGGGGCTGGGGTTGTCCCCAGCCCTGAGGCTTCTCCGGAGAGCTCAGCATCCCCCTGCCGAGTCCAGTTCCTGCCACCTCTGTCTTCCCAGGCCCTCCCAGAAACCCTAGTGGCGTTGGTGGGGTCTGTCTCCCCCTCTTGCACACCTAGGGACCCCAGCCTTGGGAGGCCCCCTCTCTCCTTCCCTCCCTCCAGGAACAAGCTCCGCTTTCCGCTTTCCGCCACACCAGCTGCCACCTCTGTTGGCTTTGGGGCTGCACCTCCTGCCTGCGCCTCCCGTGGGTGGGTGGGCGTGTCTTCCTTCCTGGGTGTGCCTTCCTGTGCTGAGGCTCAGGTGCTCTGGCCTCATTTGAGGCCTCGCTGGCCTCCAGACACACAGCCTGCTGCCTCAAGCCTGTGTCTCTGCTCCTGCCCACGCTGCTGCCTGGGGTCCTCTCATGTTGACTGGCTGGCTCCCATGTGGACTGAGCCCAGATGCACCTCCTACAGGGAGCCTTCCCAGACCACCTCCCTACCCAGAGGCAAACAGGCCCCGCTCAGCGGTGGTCAGGGCCCCCCTCCATGGGGTTTCCAGTGTGGGAACGTGATGAGAACTCTGCTGGAGAGCCCACGTCTGTCAGTTCCCCCCTGACCCGGGTGCCCCCAAGCCAGGGCCAGATCTGGTCCAGAAGCAGCACATGGTGGGCATCTGTGAGACTGATCTGAGCTCTCTGTCCCCAGATCTCACTAGGGGAGGGACTCATCACTGCTGGGGCCCAGCTGGTGGAGCTGGACCTGAGTGACAACGCGTTTGGGCCTGATGGTGTGCGCGGTTTCGAGGCCCTGCTCAAGAGCCCCGCCTGCTTCACCCTGCATGAACTCAAGCTCAACAACTGCGGCATGGGCATCGGAGGCGGCAAGGTGGGTGTGGCGGCCCTATGGAGTCCTTCCTGCATCCGTATCTGTCTAAGTGAGTGCTCTGGCCAGGCCACCATCTGGGGCGCTCTTGTGGCTTTTCTCTTCAAAGGAGAAAGGCCTCAAAGACAGCAGACTACAGCCAGAGGAGAGGAGAGTCCAGGAGGGCGGGGTTGCCAAGCAACCACCGCAGGCTCTCACGTTGGCTTGGCAACTCAAAGGCAGGAGGCAGTACTGCTGCTGTGTAATCTGCTTCAACCTGCTGCCTCTGCAGGCTCTGCACAACGCAGGGCTGGTGCATCCTGGTACTTGCTGTTGTTTGGACAGCTGGAAGAGCCATCAAGGAGGAGCCCAGGGCTGGTGGTGTAGCTCAAGGATAGAGTGCTTGCCTAGCATGCATGAGTGTCTGGGTTCAATCCCCGGCTCTACAAAAATAAATAAATAAAAGGAGAGGGAACCCAGAAAAAGAAGTGCACTGCTCTGCGACCATGGTCACAGCTCACCTCTATTCTCAGACATGGCCTTGCTGCAGGAACTACTGCCATCAAGCCAGGCTGGAAAGGAGCTTGTCTGCATCCCAGAACGGGCACCAAGCGCCCAGCCCTCCCTATTCCCATCTCAGTCCTTATTCCTGGCTCCTTTAGACTGAGAGTTGAGAAGCTGCATACCAATCCAGACCCCCCCACTCATACACACTCTGACCAGAGGGAGAAGAGGACTAGGGCTGGGCAAAGTGGGAGACTGAGACAGGAGGATCATAGGTTCAAAGCTAGCATGTGGGAACTTAGTGACACCCTGTCTCAAAAAAAATAAAAAATAAAAAATAAGGGCTGGAGGTGTGGTTCAGTGGTAGAAGGCCAGGGTTCAATCCCCAGTACCGCAAAGAAGGAGGAAATAAAGGAAGGGAAAGGACACGAGATGCTAACAGGGTTTGGGGACATCTTTTTGAAGATGTTTATATGCATTCCACTGAAGGGCGGTGAGTAAGCCTTACCACTGACTAAATGTGGGCTTGGAGACACGAACCTGGTAAGTGGATCACAAAGCTAGCGTGGAGGATGCGGAGCTTGAACCTCTGTCCACCAGGATCCACGGGCTCCATTCAGATCGACAAGAGGAAAAGGAAGGGGAGGCTCACAGTGCCCGGCTGAAGAGCCAGAGGGGCCACCCTCTGCCCCATGGGAGGGAGCGCAGGGACATGCTCTAGGCACTCCCCCAACCTAATTGGGCAATAAGCTTCCATGTATTAAGATAGTATTCAAATGGCCAGGCTTGCTGGCACATGCCTGTAATCTCCGTACTTGGGAGGCCGAAACAGGAGGAATGCAGGTTTGAGTTCAGAGGCCAGCTTTGTCTACTTAGCAAGACACTCATTTTTTTTTGCAACCCTGGAGATTGAACCCAGGGGCATTCTACCTCTGAGCTACACCCCTAGCCCTATTTTTTTTTTTTTTTTC
>PVLC010039458.1:0-14295 GCA_004027655.1 Graphiurus murinus
ATATACTTCTAGTCCCAAGCATTTGGGATAAGGGATACTAAAACTATACTACTTTTATCAACACATGGAAAAAGGCATTAGTTGGAGTAGCTCCCACTTTCTAGTGTCTGCCCTTAAAGGCTGGGGCTGGGCTGAGTGTGGTGGTGCATGCCTATAATCCTAGTACTTGGAAGCCAGACCAGAGGATGGCAGGTTTGAGGTCACCATCAGAAATTTAGTGAGGCTCTCAGCAACTTAGTGAGATCCTATTTCAAAATAAAAAATAAAATGGGGCTGGAGATGTAGCTCATAGGTAGACACATCTGGGCTCAATCCCCAGTACCATAATACAAAATAAAACAAAGCAAACAGCTGAAAATGCTGCCATATAAATGGGTCCCCTCTATTTCAGCATGGACAGAGGCCAGGTGGTGGCAGATACTGACAACAGGAGACTGATTAGTGAAAATTAGGATAGGTTAGCAGCAGATATTTTTGATGATGACTAGTTGATCGTAACATATCCAACACTGAAATGGATGTTCAGTTTTATATGTCATAAGATGTTTTTGTTTTGTTTTGTTTTGCAGTGCTAAGGATCAAACCCAGGGCTTTGTACATGCTAGGCAAGGGCTCTGCCAATAAGCTACATCCTCAGCTCAAGGTGTTTTTTTGTTTTTATTTGTGTGTGTGTGTGTGTGTGTGTGTGTGTGTGTGTGTGTGTCCATGTGCATGTACTACTGGGGATTGAACCCGGAGCATTCTACCTCTGAGCTACACTCTTAGCCCTTTCTTTATTTTTGTTTTAAAACAGGGTCTCACTAGGTTGCTTAGAGTCTTGCTAAGTTGCTGAGGGTCACCCTAAGTAGCTGAGGCTAGTCTTTGAACCTGTGACCCTCCTGGCTCAGCCGCCCAAGTACTGAGATTACAGGCATGCACCACCATGCCCAGCTAGCCCAAGACTTATATATATATATATATATATGATAGGAAAGTTTCAGGTTTGTGAGTAAAAACTAAAGCACACATGGAGAGTTAATGTTTATCCCATTTACGGACCAGAGCCAGTTCTTAAATCTGGAACTCTTAAATGGAAGAAAGGCTTATCTCCTGGAAAAAGAATCCTTCGACATTGCTACAAGTGTATCCTATAAATTTTCTTCGAAGGAAAATTCAGATTTCTCTAGAAGTACTGCCCACTGCCTCTGAGTTGACATTGTTCCCTAGGGTTCCAAAAGTCAAGGTGGAAGTCCATGCAGGCCAGGCAATGTAGCATACTTTATTTATATTTACTTAACACTCTATTTTTCCTCCTTGTAGTGTCTTCAAGATGGCAGGGTTACATTATGCTGTGTTGAATTCAGGAGTGGTTGTGTGATTTGCCTTGGCTGATGGCATGTGGGCAGGTCAGAAATATCGTGTCACTCCTGGGCTTTAAAAGATGTTGTATGAACCAGGTGTGGTGGTACATGCTTGTAATCCCAGTACTTGGGAGGCTGAGACAGGAGGATCACAGGTTTGCGACCAGCCTCAGCAACTTAGTGAGGCTCTCTGCAACTTACTGAGACCCTGTTTCAAAATAAAGAAATAAAATAGGGTTGGGGGGAATAGCTCAGAGGTAGAATGCCCTTAGGTTCAATCATCAGTGCCACACACACAAAAAATGTTGTATTTTTTCCAATAAGATCAGCCATGCTCCAGCCATGCTATCCTGGGTCCTGGAGTGAAGATAGTGTAGGTGAGAGTCATACTGAGTCCATGATGGACATGTGACATGAGAAATAAATTATTCTTTGTTTCTGTTGGGTACTGCTATTTGAGGGCATCTGTTAATGGAGCATAACATAGACTATCTTGACTAATGAAGGTGTTAAATGCCTGAAACCTATCATGATGTGCCCCATGGAGCCCCAGATCCATCTTATGGTTATTTCCCCAGGGCCTGGCTAGATATACTAAACAACTAGCAAAATAGTCACACTGACCTGTAGTTTAAGCTTTCTTACAGTAGAAAAGACAACTTTGTAATCCAAAAGCAATGCTGAATCCCTAAGGGAACAGCAAAGATTGATGCTACCATCAGAGGCTTGAAAGATGCACAGCCAGTGGTTCCTGTTTCATTTATCTTGTCTGTTTGGTCTGTGCAGGAGACAGATGGATCTTGGATAATAACATAGATTAAGATAAACCTAGCTAGGCGGTGACTAATTGTACCTATTATTCCTAATGTTTTCTCTTTGCTGGAGTCAATCAGCACAACCCTCTGCACCAGCTTTCAAGGTGGAAAATTCTCTGTTAGCATTATTTGAAACAGAATAGCAAAGACCAGCAGGGCACTTTGCTTTCACCTGACTGCACAGCAGAGTGTCTCACTGTCTCCTTTACTGACTGAGCCCTAGATCCAATGCTGTGTTTGCCACCTGCCAACTTAGGTTCTCTCAGTTCTTTAAAGAATGGTTTTGCCTCTGTCTCTGCTGCTTCTGTTATTCCAGGATTTGGGTTTTGTTTGCTTGTTTGTTCATTTATTTTTTTCAACTCTCGCTCTTTGCCAACATGGCTCAACTCACTTTCCACCAAAATCTGTCAAAAACAAAGTCACATGCTGCCTTGTCTTACTTCACCACATCTATAAATCTGTTTTTGGGTAGTGAGGTAGAGAATTTTGTTCATCAGAAGTTTTCCACAAAGATTTGAAAATGTGTTAGAGTGAGAAAATAATACTTCCTACAGTTCTCTGCAAATTTCCTTCTTTGAGGAGAAAAAGTGGAGAGACATTGGGTCTTCTGGGAATTCTGAAACTGTCTGATACAGTTCAAAGAGAAGAATAAAAGAAGTTGCAGCTGCTACTTATAGTACAGAGATGCTATAGTGGGGTGTAGAGAATGGAGAAATGATAAGAACTGAGAGTAAAGGCATCTGAGAAAGTAGAGAGAGAAGGTGATAGAAAAAGAGTAGATTACAGGTGCACTATGAATGCACCCCTACTGTCTTGTCAGAAGTTTTGAATGAAAAAGACACCATGTTGAGGCTGTAATTTGGAGTTCAGGCATTTGCTTGGATTAGATTAGATTAGTGTATCTTTACTCTTTACTCTATTTCAGTGGGATTTGGCGGAGACAAAGTCAAACTGTCAGTATGCTCTCTTGAATTGTTTTTTTTTTTGTGTGTGTGTGTGTGGTACTGGGGATTGAACCCAGAGGCATTCTACCTCTGAGCTATACCCCCAGACCTATATTTTATTCTTTATTTTGAAACGGGGTCTAACTGAGTTACGCAGGGCCTCACTAAATAGCTGAGGCTAGCCTCGAACCTGCAATCTTCCTGTCTCAGCCTCCCAAGTAGTGGGATTACAAGTGTGGGCCACCACACCCAGCTTGAATCAGTTTTCAATTACACAGATTGAAAAACATCTGGATAACTTCTTGCTATCTTCTCATTTACTTTAAAGGTCACCCCTTTTTATTACCATATCTAACTTGTGTAACCCAATTTAAGTATTTGAAGATGTCTTTTTTTTTTTTTTTTCTGTGCTGGGTATTGAACCCGGGGCCTCACACATGCTAGATAAGTGGTCACCACTGAGCTACGTCCCCAGCCTTTTGAAATTTTATCTCGAGACAGAGTCTCACTAAGTTGCCCAGGCTGGCCTCAAACTTGCAGTCCTCCTGTCTCAACATCCCAAGTAGCTAGAATTACAGGGGCGCACCGCTGCACCTTGCCTGATGAGCACTCTTTCTAATGAAAACTATGGAAGCAAGAGTGGAGGTGTCTTCTCTCTATCATCTACTGAGTTTATACCACATTCATTTCATTATACAACATGTCAACACATTGAGCAATAATCAATATATCATTTAAAGAATCAATTATATGGGGAAAGGGGTTAAATGATAAATGTGTGCATGTATGCCTTTATCAGCTTGTACCTAACAAAGATGTATGATTACAATGCACCAATTATTATAAAAAAAAGAATCAATTACATCATGTTAACTAGTAAGAAATAGTTGCCCTTAGAGTTTGTGGACTACTGATGGAAGTTTTTAGATTTTCTGAAACAATTTTTACCAATAAAGAATTAAGTAAAAACAGGCACCATTTCTACCCTCACAAGACCTATACTTGTAGGGATTTATTCTTGGTTTTATGTCTATCTTTCCCCCTTTTCAATGTATACTTTTTGGGGGGTTATTGGAGGTTGAACTCAGAGGTGTTTTAACTCTGAGTTCTACCACCAGCCCTATTTTATTTTTTTTTTGAAACAGCGTCTCACTAAGTGGCTGAAGGCTTTGCTAAGTTGCTGAGGCTGGCCTCTAACTTATAATCCTCCTGTCTTAGCCTGTCAAGTACTGGGATTACAAGTGTGTGTCACCACGCCTGGCTTGTTGTATACTTTTAATCAAATCATAGGACTTCTGTGAGATCTCATTGATATCTTTAAATGCTTCTCCAGTTTTCTTCCATAAAAGACAAGATTTTTCCTGAGTATCTACCTGGAATTTCATATTTTTAAAAATATGCAAATCCCTTTGTGACAAATTTCTCTTCAAAATCTCTGTTCATATATAACTTTTCTCAGCCAGATGTGCTTGTGCACCCCTGTAATCCTAGTACTTGGGAGGCTGAGACAGGAGTATTGCAGGTTTGAGACAAGCCTTAGTGACTTAACGAGAATCTCAGCGACCTAGTGAGTCTGTTTCAAAACAAAAAATGTAAAAATAGGGCTAGGAATGTAGCTTGGAGGTAGAATGTCCCTGAGTTTAATCCCCAGTATTGCAAAATACATAAATAAGTGAATAAATAAAAATAACTTTTCTCTAAAATAATTAAACACCCTATTCCCAAAGTCTGCTGTTCATGCCCAAGAGCTTTCTGTGTCCTTTCTCTCTCTATTGCAGCCTCCAAAATGACAAGATAACATCCAAACATCCAATCACTACCACAGTTCCCTTATTCCTCAGAATTAGGTCTGGAGCTTCTGTTCTTTTTGTGTTTTCCTGGGCCTCTAAGAGATGGGATTGCCAACAGGGCGAGTGAAGAATGAGTCTGGCACTTGGTTTTCACAGGAGATTTTTTTGGAGCTGCAGATGTCATTAGCAGGACCGAGCTCTGCCAGGAATTTGAACCTCTGTTAGGAGAGCCGTGACTCTCAGGTGGCTTGGTGCTCTGCAGGACATTCCCACAGTCATTTCATTTGTATCCTTTCTCTCTTTATCTCACTAAATATTTTCCAGTGTGTGTGTTTTAACAGAGTCATGGGTTCCCGGCCGGTCTTTGCCAGTTGACTCTACAGTGTCGCTGTTACTCTGCGTCCTGCCTTGTGCACTTGCTTTTTATGTTGCATTGGGTTATTAGTCCCATCTCTAAGTCTCCAATTGTGCTTACTGCACTAGCATTACTTGGATTTTTTCTTTGCTTTGAATTATGGCACTTTGGGGAGGTTTAAAATATTATTAATGATTAGCTTTGAAGATATATAGTTGTATTATTTAGGGTAAGAATGCTAGTTTCTTTCTCAGACAAACTACCAAATCTCCCTGGTTTAATGTAATAGAGGTTTGATTCTTGCTTCCACAAATTCAGTGAAGATGTTTCTGCTCAGCTTGTAGATTCTCCCTGGCTGACTTACCTTGTGGCTCTGCCCTTCTCTATATTCTTGAAGAGATAGAGACCAACCATAGTCCTAAAATGTACTAAAGACTCCTAGACTTGTCTGATAAATTGTTCCTTATCTGTCATATCCATATTCTCTCTTCTTTTGGACCTGGTATGAAAAGGAGGGAAGGAGGGGATCCTGGAATTTTCCCTTGAGCAGGGAGTCTTGACATACTCTTGTTGTTGATGATCAGTCAAGGAGTAAAGATACTTATGGGAAATGAATGGACATGAGAACAATAGCAGGCAGGAAGGCAGCTCACACACTGGAGAGCAGCCGTGATGTTCTTCTCTCTCACCCCTCTAAGGGCACTTTCCCCTGAGCCTGTGACACGCTCTCTCATCTAAAACAAATCTTGGCTCCTGCAACTATTGAAAATTTGTGTCTCATTTCAGACACTCCAGTTGCTTGCATAACACACATTCTCCTGTTCTTCTTTATAGGCAGAACCCCAAGTTTTATGGGGAGCATTAATTGACATTTTGCCGGCTTTCCTTGGGGCTGGGGATAGCTATAGGACACAGTTCTGGCTTATCTTCTGGAGTTATCTAGAACATTGTTGGCTTTTCTGAGGGAAGCACCACCCTTTCCTCTGCTGTTTTCTTTCTGTCTTGGATGAAGACGTGAGGCTGACGATGGAGCAGCTATCTTGTGACTCTGAGGCAACTGTGAGACTGGAAGCCACATGCTGAGGATGCTGTTCAAAGTTAAAAGAGGCCGGAAGAGTGATGGCATTGTAGAGCCACTGCACCGTCTGGCTTACTCCTTGTCATGTGAAAACAAGAGGCTAGGTGTCCCTGCAATGACTTCCCATTACATGTAGACAAGGGCAGATCCCAAGTGATGCAGGCTTCAAGGCCTTTTACTTATCTCACCCATTAGGTTCCATCTACTTAATAAATAGATGGAACGCTTTCCTTCTTGACCTCCACAGTGCTATTTATAATATGCTATAAACTTCCCATTCCTGATGTAATGCATAACCACAAGTGCACGGCTTAAAACAACAGAAAGTCCTCAGCTTCACCATATTTACAAAGTCCCTTTTGCCATGAAAGGTGACATACTCATAGGTTCTGGAGATTAAGATATGGGCATCTTTGGGGACCATTATTCTGCTTCTAGGATATGCGCTATACTTATGTATCTTCAATATGTTGTAATCTATAATTATTTAATTTAGCTCTATATTTTATATAATTCTAATTATTCTGTCTTATTTTCTTTTTCAGGTAGGTATAAATGCCCTCCAATCATGTATCTGTCAGAGAACTGGGCATATACCTATTGATTTTTGGAATTTCTTTCTTGTTTTTTGTTTTTGGCACTGGGAATTGAACTGAGGTGCTCTGAGCTATACCTCCAACCATTTTTATTTTATTTTATTTTTGAAACAGGGTCTTGCTAGTTGCTGAGGGTCTCTGTAAATTGATGAGGCTGGCCTCAACCTTGAGATCCTCCTATCTCAGCCTCCCAAGTACTGGGATTATAGTTGTGAACTACCATGCCTGGTTGGTTTTAGAATTTCATTCTCTTCATTAATGGATATAGTATATCTCTCTATGGTATAAATATAAACATCAAAGTATATTATGTTTAAATGACTATAATAAGATATATTCATTCCTCTTGGGCTAGAAGTCTTAGTTTTTATCATGCAGCTAAAAATATGTGAACTCTTTCTGGGTATGGAGGCATGTACTTGTAACTGCAGTACTTGAGAGGCTGAAACAGGAGGATTTCAGGTTCAAGGCCAGCCTTAGCAAGATCCTATTTCAAAATAAAAAATAAAAAGAGCTAAGTGTAGCTCAAAGGTAGAATGCTGCTGAGTTTAATTCCCAGAGCTCCCCATCAAAAAAAGTAAACTCTCATAAGTCTAAGATAGAACTCAGTCTTTTTATTAGTGCCTTTCAACCATTCTTTAGGAAGAGTCTTAATGATACTTGGTACTTTTTAGTACCAGCTAATGGGATATTTGAATTCTTTAGCTTTTGTGCATTTTGTTTTCAAATATCTCATTTGATTAGCTCGCTAATTTTAGGCTTTTATCACAAAAACTTTAAACACACAGAAAGGTAGAAAGAATTATTCAGCGAATAGCTACATACCCATAGCCTAAGTTAAGCAATATACACATGTGTTGTGTGTTGTGTGTGTGTGTGTGTGTGCGCGCGCCACTCTTTTTAAAATTACAGTTAACTGACTTTTTTTATCCAATATCATAAAAAAGTGAGAATTTATGTAAATGTCCTGCTTCTTAAGACTCATCAAATGGCGATTAGAATTGGAAGATACCTAATTGTATTACAGATTTTCTGTTTTTAAAAATACTTGACATACTTCAGATCACTGTAGGCTCTGCCTTTTTTACCCACTGAAACATCTGCAAAATTTTTCTTTTCTGTTTGAAACATATGGTTGACTTGACTTGGACTAATTTTTTTTTTTTTTTTAAACAACCATGTCCTTCACATTCCTCTTAATTTTGTAACTAGGTTCCTGGACAGGAGATCATTTAACTGCTATTTTATTTGGGGTCAACTCTGATTCCAACATATAGCAGTAGCATCTGTGTGGTAGAGACTGAAGGGAATCATTGCTTTGGTCTTGCTATTTTTGATCCTGCCGGATTTGTATCAATTTTGGCTTACTTTATTTCTTTCCCAGAAAAGAGAACTTGAATATGATTTAAGTTAACATCCACTTATGTCGTTATTTTGCTCTTGTTTCTGCCAAGGGAATTACCAATGCTCTTCTTGACTATCTCCAAGAACTTTTGGCATTCTTAGAACTATCCGGTGCCAATCTTATGAATGGGGAAAATATGATTTTCTAAGTAATGAAAATAGTGAAATTTTTACTTTTCCATTTTAAATAGCAATAAATTCTCTCCCAAACTTATGTATCTTTCACTTAGAATTTTAAATTTGGCAAAAATCTCAAAGAGTTGGAGACTTTGATTATTAGTAAGTTTGATTGTTGCTGTTACCAGAGATTTGAGTAATCTGAGTGAAGAAAGCATATTGCTTATAAAAATATTTGGGAGATAGAACTGGATTAATATTCTACTGCTTTTTTTTCTCTATATTTAGTAAGGATGATGATTCACAGGGTAGCTTTAACCTATGCCTAGGTAGAAACACTGTGGTTATTATTATTGTTATTATTTTGTGTGTGGTACTGGGGATTGACTCAGGGGTGTATTACCTCTGAGCCATAACCCCAGATCTATTTTATTTTTTATTTCGAAACAGGGTCTCACTAAGTAGTGGAGAGTCTCACTAGGTTTTTGAGGCTGGTTACAAAACTGTGATCCTATCTCAGCCTCCCAAGTACTGGGATTATAGGCGTGTGCCATGGTTCTCAGCATAGTCTTTACGTGAATAAAACAATTGCCTTTCTAACTGTAAACACTTTTCTATGTTTTATCAAAGACATGATTCAACTCTATTTCCCCTTTCCTCTGAAGACATTAACTTCCGTCTAACCAATGATTACATAAAAATTCTAACAGCATTGTTATATAATATGTTATAAAAGAATCTAGATTTTTAAAGAGTGTCTTCTTTTCAGCATAATTTCTGGCTTTGCTTAGTCTAAAAACTCTCATACTTTTTTTGTTTTAAGAGTGATCATTTTATCTTAAAAAAATAAACATGAGAATTTGAATCTATGGCTTCCCACCATAAATGTTGGCCAGAAATGCCTAATGTAAAAAAATATATACTGGGTGTGGTGGTGCATGCCTGTAATCCCAGAACTTGGGAGGCTGAGATGGGAGTATCACAGGTTCAAAGCTAGCCTCAGCAACTTAGCGAGACTCTCTGCAACTTAGCAATATCCTGTTCCAAAATAGGGCTGGGAGTGTAGCTTAGAGGTAGAATGCCCCTGAGCTCAATCCCTAGTACCTAAAAAAAAAAAAAAAAAAAAAAAAAGTAGAAGTAGGACTGTAGCTCAGAGGTAGACTGCCTCTGGGTTCAATCCCCAGCACCACCCAAATTATATATGTAACTTTAGGTATGATCATTAAAAGGCTGTGGTTTGTGTGATTTTCCAAAAACCTGATAGCTGCATGTCATTAGGCCATTCCTCTATGATATAAGCAAATATTATAAAACAGTAAATATTCCTATGCATATTGAACTATTCGAATTTAAAGGATTCTCTGGCATTTTATTTTCAATGTTTGATTTATTTGGAGACCATGAAAACCATCTGGTCAGCTGCATTTAGTATCTACTCAGGTTTGTTTCCCCAAAGTCTGAATAAACTTAGATAATTTGAGAGGAACATTCCCTCTGAGACAGGAGTGCTTTACCCCTGAAATAGTGGGCCAGTGCTTGTGAAGAGTTGGAACACCAGGGTTCTCAGGAAAACAGTCTGGTCCTGGCACCCATTCTCTGACATCCCCCTGGCAGCCAGCAGTGCAGTTCAGTTCTGATACCGGCACCAGCGTTAAGTGTTGTACTCCACTGGCTTAAGGGTTCTGTCTCACAGATTGCCCTCACGTGTCTTGGGGGTCACCCCCACTGTGGACAACCAGCTAGGAATACAAGGAGTCCCATGATACCCTTAGGTTTGATAACTTTCCAGAACAACTTGCTGAGCTGACTGAAAGCATAATTCTTACAATTACAATTTTATTATAAAGGATACAGATCTCAAGGAGTCAAGTGGAAAAGACCCATCAGTGGGAGGGTGGTGGTGACACGCCATGACATGGCATTCCTGTGTCCTCTTCTCGTGGAATCCTGGCCTGTCATCCTCGTGGCTCATCAATGTATTTACTCACCAAGAAGCTCCTGTAAGCTTGGGTTCCAGAGTTTGCTGGGGTTTCATAACATAGCCATGACTGATTAATCGTTGGCCATGTGACTGGACTTAATCTTCAGTACTCTTTGGAGATTCAGCTGCCCAGAGTTCCAGCCCTCTGATCACAGGATTGATTTTTCTGGTGACCAGCTTCCTGCTGAAGGGGTTTGTGTGCCTAGCAGGAGTCACCTTATTAGCATAACGGACAGTGGTGGCACATACCTGTGATCCCAGTACTTGGGAGGCTGAGACAGGAGGATCAAAGTTTCAAGGCCAGTGTGTGGTAATTTAGCAAGATCTCATTTCAAAATAAAAAATTTAAAGGGCTGGGGGTGTAGCTCAGAGGTAGAATGTCCCTATGTTAAAACCCCAGTACCCAAAACAAATTACCACAGACTGGGTGGCTTAAAGAACAGAAATTAATTTTCTGAACAGTTCTGGGAGTCTGAAGCCTACGATTGGGTGTTGGCCAGGTTGATTTCTTCTGAGGTCTCTTTTTGTGGTTTCAGATGTTCATCTTCTCCCTGTGACTTCACTTGGTGTGTGTGTGTGTGTGTTCTCATTTATTCTCCTAAGGACAGCAGTCATATTGGATTAGGATCCATGAGTAGCTTCCTTTACCATATGTTCTTGCCATGATGTTCTGCCTTGCCATAGACTCAAAGGCAATGGGGCACACAACTGTGGACTGAACCTATGAAACCATGAACCAAAATAGAACTTTCCTCTTTTTAACTTGATGTATCTCAGGTATTTGTTACAGTAACAGAAAGCTGACTAACAGGGGGGAATAGGGCAAAAAATTCCCAGTGAGTGAAAAGGAAGTATTTTGGTAAAATAGGTGTATGAAGACAATAGTCAACATATAATCAATCAACATATGCTCACATGTGTGGATAAACTAGGCCCAAGTGCAAATTTAATTTACTCATTCTGGTTTAATTATTTGAAGGAATAATTTTATCCTGACACTAATTCAGAAACATGGCAGCCTGGGACAGCGGTGCAAGCTGTCTTTCATGGGATAGCATCTTGAGAGCATAGAGAAGCCAGACAATTTTCCTTTTGCATGAGTTGATTTGTTCCACATTGTTCAGAAAGCATTTATAAGGAGAGCTATATGCCAAGTGACTCACAGAAATAAACTGTCTTGTTTAAAATAAATGGTCTAAAAGTTGAAGAAGAAATTCATAATAAAAAGTGAAGGTTTTGTTAGTTTTAAGAATCCTATTAGCCAGGCGTGGTGGCGCATGCTTGTAATCCCAGTACTTGGGAGGCTGAGACCGGAAGATCCGGGTTCATGGCCAGCCTCAGCTATTTAGTGAGGCCCTCCGCAACTTAGTGAGACCCTGTTTTAAAATAAAGAATAAAAAAATAAATAGGACTGGGGGTGTAGCTCAGAGGTAGAATGCCCCTGGGTTCCATTCCAGGAAATGAATTAGGCAATTTCTTTCCTCGTCTCTCAAATAAAATATTTTATCTAGGAGATCTTCAACTTCTTTCTAACTCTGGGATTCTGTCATCTTTGTCATGGTTGCTGTAGCCTGAGAACAAGGTTCAAATATAATTGATAGTTATAGGGTGGTATTTTTTCCCAATAGAATAAACTTGTGAAGCAAGTGAACCTGTTTTTTCAGGATTGTGCTGGTCCTAAGATTCTGGAGTTGCCAGGCAGAGGTTGTTCATAGTTACTGTTACTTGGTCTAGATATTGAGACTTTTTGTCCATTTCCATGGGTCACTGGGGCACTAGTCAAAGGATGGCTTTCTTCCTCAAACAACTCTGATGTCTGTTATGACTCCAGAAATGCCATTAGTAGACATATGTTCCTGTTGCTTGATCTCATTCTCATCCTCTCTCTAGCCCATTCCATGGTGTAACAGACTAGAAGTTTCTGGCTACTCCATTAAATCACTGAAGATGCTTTTGTCTGTAAATAACCGAATACCCAATTAAAACTGACTTCACCAATAAAGAATTAATTTTCTCGCATAGACCAGAATAAATTAATTGCACCCCAGACCAGCTTCTTGCATATTTACTTTCATGGGCACAAAATGTCTACAACAGTTATAAACATTGAGTCCTCCTATGACAATGTCCAAAGGATGGGATAGATTTTCCCACGCGCCTCATGGTAGTTAGCTTTCTGTTACTGTAACACCTACCTGAAATATCAATTTATAAAGAAGAAAGGTTTATTCTGACTCACAGTTTTGGACGTTCCAGTCCTTGATCAGGAGGAGGAGCCCCTGCTTTTAGCCTTCAGGTTAGGGTGCCGAGTAGCAATGGTGGGGAGTGCGTAGTGGAACAAACTGCTCACCTCATGGCGAAGAAGTGAAAGAGAGCATCCTCAATGACCTAAAGACCTCCCACTAGACCTACCTCCTTTTTTTTTTTTTTTTTTTTTTTTTGGTGTGATGGATTGAACCCAGGGGAGTTCTAAGCTTTGCCCCCAGCCCTTTTTAATTTTTTATTTTGAAACAGGGTCTAAGTTGCTGAGGCTTGCCTTGAACCTGTGATCCTCCTTTCTCAGCCTCCCACATACTGGGATTATAGGCATGTACTACCAAGTCCAGCAAAGTCTCGCCTCTTAAAGAAAGCTTCCACCACCTCCCAATAGTGCTATGCTGGAGAGCAATCCTTTATCACATGGGCCTCTGGGGTACACTTAAGATCCCAAACTACAGCATGCCTCTTTTTGTTAGAGAGGAAACCTTTCCTTGAAGCCTCCAGCACGCTTCCTCTTACTGATAGTACTATGTTATATTCCTGAGTCCACGGCCGCAAGTACATTCTTTTAGCAAAGGAGAAGTGAATAACAGACCAGAAGAGTCAGCCAGTATCATTGGTTTCATCTGTTCTGCCCACAAATGGAGACAGCCAACCTAATAGAAAGGGAACAGATAGAAGGCATCTTGTTCACATGTAGATGGGGGTACCCCTCTTTTCGGGCTTTCCATCCACTCCCTTTACTTTTCAGGGCTCCTGCATAGCCAGTGGTAAAGATGAGGTTGAGCCCTGTGGATTGTGTGATGTAAGAGCACAGAAAACAGTATCAGGAGAACTGGACAGGTGGAGGCCCAGGCAGAAGCTGAGAGTGAGGCTAAAGCTGATGGTGGAGAAGGACTGCAGAGAGATGGGGCTGTGGGGGAACCCCATGGTCTTGCACTCTCCCCCCTCCCCCCCAACCCCAGATTGTTGATTTGACTCTTGCTGAGGAGCTGGGAAATTTGTAACAGATTTCTGTGATTGCTTGCACCAGAGAGCAGCTCCACTGACATGTTACACATCTGTAGACTGTTTCATCTCAGATAATTACCCAGAAAGAATATAATTATCTTAATTCTCTGACCTATTGCCCAGGGGTGGATGATCTAGATACAAATAATGGGCTCTTGACTTCTGATGTTAGATCTGCTTTCTTGGGATTAGAGATCAGCAAAATGGGTGCCATTCTATTTTAAAACCTATTTTGGTATCTCTGGAACATGTAATTAATTTGCTCATCCAATTTGTTCAAGTTCAGTCAAGCTTCCGACGTGAAGTCATCGTGTGAGTTAATGTGTGAATGCTTCAATGAGAGCACAAGCTTTTAGGAGTGCAGGGTTGGAGGGGCTGGCTGCGGAGATGAGCAGGTGAGGCTGCCTAGCACGTTTCCCTGCGCATAGTGTGTTCAATAAGTGTAGTGTCCTCCCCTCCTCTGGATTTCATTCCCAGCTACTTATTCCCCAGATTCTCAGCAAAATAATCTCATGCTCCATTTTTAGGGATCCCTCTTACCCCCACCATGAAGAGCATGAAGAATATAACCAATATTCTGTGACAAAGTAATGAGCAATAGAAAA
>PVLC010039459.1:0-14279 GCA_004027655.1 Graphiurus murinus
GCGCACGCTTGTAATCCCAGCATTCGGGAGGCTGAGACCGGAGGATCCGGGTTCGCGGCCAGCCTCAGCTATCTAGTGAGGCCATCTGCAACTTAGTGAGACTCGGTTTCAAAATAAAGAATAAAAAATAGGGCTGGGGGTATAGCTCGGAGGTAGAATGCCCCTGAGTTCAATCCCCAGTACCGCAAAAAAAAAAAAAGAATCTTAGAGATCACAGAGGGAGAAAAAGGAGAGACCCACACAGTTTGGTTTGTGTCAGAGGCAAGACACATGCAGTCTCTGAAAGTCCTTGTGGTTCAGATGCAGAGAAGCAGAAAGCAAACACAGACACAACAGGACCAAAGGTGGGCGTGGCTGGTTCCCCAGCCCTTCCCAAGATGCAAATGAATTTTGGACCCAGGCTGTAAAATTCATTCATGCTGGTCTGGCAGCTTAAGCGAGAAAGGCTTTGGAACTGCAGGAAGTCTTCTGGGCTGTTGAGCTAGCTTAGTTTTCATGAGCATCTCCTATGAGTTAGTTTGAGGACAGCTAATTAAATGTTTTAAAAATTGAACCTCAGCTGGGCATGGTGGCACACACTCGTAATCCCAGCATTTGGGAAGCTGAGACAGGGGGATCACAGGTTCACGGCCAGCTTCAGCTACTTAGTGAGGCCCTCCCCAACTTAGTGAGACTCTGTTTCAAAATAAAGAATAAAAAATAGGGCTGGGGGTGTCGTTTGAAGGTAGAATGCCCCTGGGTTCAATCTCCAGTACCATAAAAAAAAAAAAATGAACCTCTAGCATAATCAGGATGCCTAAGGAGAGACTCATCTGAGAGACCATCTTCAAGATTTCAGCCTCTGTCTGGGTTCCTCTGATTTGGGGCTTCGGGTAGGTACAGACCTGTAAACTATGGATGCCTTATCTCCTCCCTGGGGGAGTTCAAGGTCAAGACCA
The DNA here is from genome assembly GCA_004027655.1 of Graphiurus murinus. NCBI lineage: Eukaryota > Metazoa > Chordata > Mammalia > Rodentia > Gliridae > Graphiurus > Graphiurus murinus. The sequence continues at coordinate 939 of PVLC010039459.1, forward strand.
TGGTCTTGATATGCATGCGGGTGCTGAACCCTTAGAGAAGACAGTCTAGCTGGCCATGGTGGTGCATACCTGTAATTCTAGTACTTGGGAGGCTGAGACAAGACAATATTTATTTATTTATTCATTTATTTATTATTTATTTTGCAGTACTGGGGATTGAACCCAGGGGCATTCTATCTCAGCCCTATTTTTTACTCTTTCCTTATTTTTTTTTTTTTTTTTTTTTTGCGGTACTGGGGATTGAACTCAGGGGCATTTTACCTCTGAGCTACACCCCCAGCCCTATTTTTTATTCTTTATTTTGAAACCGGGTCTCACGAAGTTGCGGAGTGCCTCACTAGGAAGCTGAGGCTGGCCGCGAACCCGGATCCTCCGGTCTCAGCCTCCCGAATGCTGGGATTACAAGCGTGCGCCACCACGCCCGGCTCTTATTTTTATTTTTTTTTTATTCTTTATTTTGAAAAAGGGTCTCACTAAGTTGTAGAGGGCCTTACTAAGTAGCTGAGACTGACCTGCAATCCTTGTCTCACCCTCCCAAGTACTGGGATTACAAGCATGCGCCACCACACCCAGCTTCAAACAACAATCTGAATAAACAGGCAAAGACTTGACTAGACATTTCTTTGAAGATGATATATATAGAGCCAACAAGCACAAGAAAAATTGCTCAACATCACTAATCATTAGAGAAGTGCAAATCAAACTTTAATGAGAGCTGGGCATGGTGGTGCATGCTTATAATCCTTGTACTTGGTTGGGAGGCTGAGACAGGAGGGTCACAGGTTCAAAGCCAGCCTCTGCAACTTAGTAAGGCTCTCAGTATTCTACAGACCCTATTTCCAAATAAAAAATAAAATCGGGCTGGGAGAGTAGCTCAGAGGTAGAATGCCTCGGGGTTCAATCCCCAATACCACAAAAATAAAATAAAATAGGGCTAGGAGTATAGCTCAAAGGTTGAACACCCCTGGGTTCAATCCCCAATAACAACACACAAACACACAAAGAAAATATCAAGTGCTGGGAGGATAAGGAGAAATTGAAACCCTTATGTGTTGCTGATAGGAATATAAAATGGTACAGCTATATTAAAAAATAGTATGAAGATTCCCAAAAAAAATTTGAATTGGCACATGACCCAGAAATTCCACTTCTGAAGCCGGGAGTGGTGGTGCACGCTTGTAATCCCAGTAGTTGGGAGGCTGAGACAAGAGGATCACAAGTTCACAGCCAGCCTCAGCTACTTAGTGCGGCCCTCTGTAACTTAGTGAGACCCTGTTTCAAAATAAAGAACAAAAAATAGGGCTGGGGATGTAGCTCAGAGATAGAATGCCCCTGGGTTCCATGCCTAGTACAACAAAAATAAATAAATAAATAAAGCTAGGTGTGGTGGCACATGCTTGTTATCTAGTACTTGGGAGACTGAGACAGGAGGATTGCAGGTTCAAGTACAGCCTCAGCAAGTAGTAAGCCTCTCCTCAACCTAGCGAGACTCTGTTTCCAAATAAGAAATAAAATTGGGCCGGGTGTGGTGGCGCACGCTTGTAATCCCAGCATTTGGGAGGCTGGGACTAGAGGATCCGGGTTCTTGACCAGCCTCAGCTACCTAGTGAGGCACTCCACAACTTAGTGAGACCCTGTTTCAAAATAAAGAATGAAAAATAGGGCTGGGGGTATAGCTCGGAGGCAGAATGCCCCTGGGTTCAATCCCCAGTACTGCAAAAAAAAAAGAAATAAAATTGGGCTGGGCATGTAGCTCGAAGGTAGAATGACTCTGGGTTCAATCCTCAATACCAAAAATAAATAAATAATAAATAAATATTCCACTTCTGGGTATATGTCCAAAAGACTTAAAAGCAGGGACAGGAGGAGATATTTGTAGCCCTCTGTTCACAGCAGCAATTACTCACAGTAGCAACAAGTGGAAGTAACCCAAGTGTCCATCGGCAAATGGATGGATAAATAAAATGTGTCCTACGCATATAGTGACATACCACTTAACCTTAACAAGAAAGGGAATCCTGTCGCATGCTACAACATGGATGAAACCTGGGGAAACAAGCCAGTCTCAAAAAGACAAATATCTGGTTTACTTGCATAAGGTACCTAGAGGAGTCAAATTCACAAAAACAGAAAGAATGGTGATTGCCAGGGATGGGGGAAGGAGGAAATGGGGAGTTACTGTTTAACGGATATGGCGTTTCAGTTTTGCAAGATGAAAACGTTCTGAGATGGTTATATGACAAGTGAAGGTGCTTACTGTCACCGCACTGTACACTTGACAGTTAGGATGGTAAATATTATGTTAGGCTTTTTCCAAAAGATTTTGGTTTTAATTTGGGGGTTTGTTTTGGTTTTTGTTTGTTTTGGGTACTGGGAATTGAACCCAGGGGCATTCTACCCTGAGCTATACCCCATCCCTATTTATTTTTCATTTTTTATATGCTTTTAATAGTGCATTATAGTTGCACTAATAAAAATATATGCACATAGCCAGGGTGGAACCCCTGCCTTGGCTCCCTTCCCTTTAGTATTTTCACATATGTACCCAAAGCCAATGGTAGTAATTCCTTCAATGATCCTCGTCTCCCCCCTCCCCTTCCCCTAGACCACCTCCCTGGCTTCACTGAGGTTTCTCTTGCATTACCCGGAGTCCCTCTAGTATCCCAATTACTCCCTAGCTTCCAAATATTAGAGAAAACATATAACCCTTCACTTTCTATGACTGGCTCATCTCACTTAATATAATGTTCCCCAGGTCCATCCATTTTCCTGCAATTATTTTTCATTTTGAAACAGTCTCACTAAGTTGCAGAGGGCCTTGCAAGGTTGCTGAAGCTGGCCTCCAACTTGTGATCCTCCTGTCTTAGCCTCCCAAGTACTGGGATTACAGGCGTCTGCTACCATGTTCGGCTATTTTTTATTTTTATATTTTATTTCTATATTTGTTTTGGTGGTACTGGGGATAGAACCCAGGGGCATTCTACCTCTGAGCTACACCTCCAGCCCTATTTTATTCTTTATTTTGAAACAGGGTCTCACTAAATTGCTGAGGCTGGCTGCAAATCTGAGATCCTCCTGTCTCAGCCTCTCAAATCCTGGGATTACAGACATGTGCCACCACGCCTGGTTTTTAGCAAATAAAAAAAAAAAAAAAAAAAAAAAAAAAAAGCCAGAAGTGGTGGCGCTCACTTGTAATCCCAGCATTTGGGAGGCTGAGATCGGAGGATCCAGGTTCGCAGCCAGCCTCAGCTGCTTAGTGAGGCCCTCCGCAACTTAGTGAGACCCTGTTTCAAAATAAAGAATTAAAAATAGGGCTGGGGCTGTAGCTCAGAGGTAGAATGCCCCCAGGTTCCATCCCCAGTACCGCAAAAAAAAAAAAAAAGAATGTAACCAGCTCTCCCCCAAAATCAGGAATTTTACATAAAAATGTAAATACACAGGCCCAAGCACAATGGCCTTTGCCTCATTCCTACCATGTTGCTTTCTGTGAGGCTGCCTGTCCCAGCAAAGGATCAGAATGTGATGTGGGGCAATACTCAAGGATTTTCTGATTTCACGCCTCCCTTTCTCTCATCCCCAAAGCCAGACCATCAACAAATCCCATTGGCTCTTCGAAATTCATCCATGCTCCCCATGATGGGTAAGATTAAGCACCTAGTAGGAAATGACCTAAGACAGGCACAGTCCTTCGTGCATTTTTTTTTTTTTTTTGTAGTACCGGAGATTGAACTCAGGGGCATTCTACCTCTGAGCTATACCCCCAGCCCTATTTTTTATTCTTTATTTTGAAACCGAGTCTCAAGTTGCGGAGTGCCTCACTAGGTAGCTGAGGCTGGCCGCGAACCCGGATCCTCTGGTCTCAGCCTCCCGAATGCTGGGATTACAAGCGTGCGCCACCACGCCCGGCTCCTTCGTGCATTTTAAAATAAAAACGGGGGAGTTGTGGGAGCCCAGCTGGGACCTATCGCCCCTGGCAATTTCTATCTGCATATATGAGCAATTATACTGACTTCTGCTATGGCTACATTGGCGTCTCAAAGTCTGGAGATTGCCCCTAAGATGCGTAGATGAAAGACCTTCCTACTTCTTAGAAAGTAAATATATGACCCTAAAGGAGTATGGTTTTATGACTCTAGAAAGTTTGCTTGACCAGGCTATGTTAAGATTGTGTAAAATGAAGAAGTGGTGCTATTTGTGATCTGACAATGATTGATATCTCAAAAATGTCTATGTAACCCTGTTGTACCCAGTTGTACCCAAGAACTGTATAAAAAAAAAAAAAGCCATGCCGAAAATATAAATTAAAAAAAAAAAAAAAGAAAGAAAGAAATTCATCCATGCTGGGCATGGTAGCTCACACCTGTAATCCTAGTACTTGGGAGGCTAAGACAGGAGGATAGCAGGTTCAAGGCCAGCCTCAGCAAATTAGTGAGGCCCTGTTTCAAAATAAGAAATAAAATCGGAGCCGGGCGTGGTGGCACACGCTTGTAATCCCAGCATTCGGGAGGCTGAGACCGGAGGATCCAGGTTCGCGGCCAGCCTCAGCTACCTAGTGGAGGCACTCTGCAACTTAGTGAGACCCGGTTTCAAAATAAAGAATAAAAAATAGGGCTGGGGGTATAGCTCGGAGGTAGAATGCCCCTGAGTTCAATCCCCAGTACCACAAAAAAAAAAAAAAGAAAAAAGAAATAAAATCGGAGCTGAGCATAGTGGCACGTGCTTGTAATCACAGTATTTGGGAGGCTGAGACTAGAGGATCCGGGTTCAAAGCCAGCCTTAGCTACTTAGTGAGGCCCTCCGCAACTTAGTAAGACCCTGTTTCAAAATAAAAATAAAATAAGGCTAGCAGGGCGTGATGGCTCATGCTTGTAATTATAGTACTTAGGAGACTGAGATAGGAGGATCATAGGTTCAGGGCCAGCCTCAGCTACTTAATGAGGCCCTCTGCAACTTAGTGAGACCCTATTTCAAAATAAAGGATAAAAAATAGCCGGGCGTGGTGGCACACGCTTGTAATCCCAGCATTCGGGAGGCTGAGACCGGAGGATCCGGGTTCGAGGCCAGCCTCAGCTACCTAATGAGGCCCTCCGCAACTTACTGAGACTCGGTTTCAAAATAAAGAATAAAAAATAAAATGGCTCCCACTGCCAGACCCCACTCAGCTGTCACTCACCGCAGTGCTGGCTGAGCGAGCCCTGGCCCCTCCCTGCAGCTCCACCAAGGCCTCAGCACCTCAAGTCCCTCTTCCCCTGAGGCCGGAGCAGCCTGCTTCTCTCCTTTCTGGGCACTTCATTCCCCAGGTCTTTTCTGGATGCCCTGGCCAAGTGCTCACACACTCCTTCCTCCTTTATTTCCCTTCCTCAGCTGCTGTGATCATGTATTACCCTAGTCAACAACTGCCTTCCATATCAGAATTAGAGTCTTTCCTGTTCTTACTCCCAGCTTTCTCCCTAGCACCTTGCATGGTATCTGGCACACAAAAGGACATGAATGAAGGTCAAGTTAAGGTTACCTAGGCCCATGGTCGGGGCTGCTCCGCTGTGGCCTCTGGTTTCAACGAATGTGCCCCCTCCCCACCCACCCTCCTGGGGCACAGAGGCCAGGGAGTCCTGCAGCCAGCTGCATCAGAGGTACCTGCAAGGGCTCCGCTCCAGAGGGACTCACAACCTGGAGTATATCGGTATTTGCAATCTGGGTGGAGCCATAACTCTGAGGTACAGCACTTGCTTAGCAAACAAAAGACCCTGGGTTTGATCCCTAGCACTGGGGAGGTGGAGAGCGGGGAGGGGGGGTTCCGATCCTAGCATTTTCCACATGGGTTTACATAGTATAAGCCCCAAGGTGGGCCTCCAACCATGGCATCCCACAATCAGAGAGCAATTTCCAGCACCTCTCACCCTGAATGGAATCAGTCCAAAGGCCTCAACATCAGGTGGAAGACTGGGGGGGTGGGAGGGTGGCAGACCTCGGGGCTTCTCCTCTTAAAACCTCCTGGGGAGCCGGGCGTGGTGGCGCACGCTTGTAATCCCAGCATTCGGGAGGCTGAGACCGGAGGATCCAGGTTCGCGGCCAGCCTCAGCTACCTAGTGAGGCACTCCGCAACTTGGTGAGACTCGGTTTCAAAATAAAGAATAAAAAATAGGGCTGGGGGTATAGCTCGGAGGTAGAATGCCCCTGAGTTCAATCCCCAGTACCGGGAAAAAAAAAAAAAAAAAAAACCTCCTGGGGAGAAACATAAGCACTCAAGCCAGCCCTGGGGTGGGCAGGGGTACTGGGGTCTTATCTGATGCAGCTGAAACAAGGCTGCACAGGGGAACAGATAAGAACTCTGCCGCTGGGTCTGCAGAATTTGGTGAGCAGACGTTAAATAATATGTCCTAGAACCTAAAAGACAGGCAAGCCACCAAAATCTGAGAAAGGGCAGTAAGTTTCTGGCTAGAGCTCAAAGTTACCAAAACCAGCAGCAATCGCTGGAGGCTGTGCAGTCAGAAAGAACGGCAGGACAGCAAAGACACGGGACTGTTTCAGCCAAAAAATATTCTCTCCTTGTAATCAAGGGGGATGCCAAGTATTCCGTCTCCAGCAGCGTTGCCAGGTAACAAGTTGGCAGGGCTGTGAACTGGATAGTCTAATGTTCAATTCAAACTGCAGGCATTTTCCCCACTAATAACCTCCCCACCTGGGACTTCTGGAAGCACCTACAACTGACTGCTTATTAAAAATGTAACCAAGCCAGGCATGGTGGCGCACGCTTGTAATCTCAGTACTTGGGAGGCTGAGACAGGAGGATCGCAGGTTCGCACCAGCCTCAGCTACTTAGTGAGGCCCTCCACAACTTAGTGAGACCCTGTTTCAAAATAATAGGGCTGGGAGCCGGGCGTGGTGGCGCACGCTTGTAATCCCAGCATTCGGGAGGCTGAGACCAGAGGATCCGGGTTCGCGGCCAGCCTCAGCTACCTAGTGAGACACTCCGCAACTTAGTGAGACTCGGTTTCAAAATAAAGAATAAAAAATAGGGCTGGGGGTATAGCTTGGAGGTAGAATGTCCCTGAGTCCAATCCCCAGTACCGCAAAAAAAAAAAAAAAAAAAAAAAATAGGGCTGGGGCTCAGAGGTAGAATGCCCCTGGGTTCAATCCCCAGTACCATATACACCAAAAGAAAAAAGAAAAAAAAGTATATCTAGCCAGTGCAGGCCTGTAATCCCAATACATGGATAGGAGGCTGAGGCAAGAGAATCACAGATTCAAGGCTAGTCAGCATCAGCAATTAATTGAGGCCCTCAGAATTTAGCAAAACCCTGTTTCAAAATAAAATAACAAAATGGAGCTGGGGATGTAGCTCAGTGTAGAATTCCCCTGGGTCCAATCCCCAGTACCACAAAAAGTAAATAAATAATAAAAATGTATTCAAATCTAGGCCCCCAAGACCCCAAAGAGGCTTTGTTTTTCTGTTAGTGTAGTTTTCTGTTTCTTTCTCTCTCTCTCTCTCTTTTTTTTTTTTTTTTTTTTTTTGATACTAGAGATTGAACCCAGGGATATACCCCCTGCTCTATCTAACTTCTGGTATATGTTATATCTAACTTCTACCATTTTGCTGAAGGTGGTGCCATAGGGAAGTCCTTGGGGCCTGGGGCACCTAGAACCCTGGAGTTTCAGGGCGGACCCCTTAAAGACAGCTCCCAGAAGCACAGAAGCAGAAATGCCCCTCTCTCTGCGGTAGTGGAGGGGGGCCGGGCCCAGCTTGGTCAGCTGCTGGACACTCAGTTAAAGATTACCCACTCCAGCTGGGAGATTTAGTGGCCCCACTCCCTCTCCTTCACTCTCCTGGCCCACCCGGGGAGCTTGAGGCAGGTCAGGTTAGGAGTTTCCGTGGCAACAGGCCAAGCAAGAGACCTACACTGCTATATTCTGTAGCAGGGCGTTGTGTAGCCAGGGTTAGGGACTGGCTGATGTCCACATGCCAGGGGGAGCAGCTCAGATGGTAATGGAGACTCCAGCTAAGTTTGGCTTATTCTGACTCTTCTCTCCTAAGCAGGAAGCTTAAAGTACCCCAGACGCAGCGGGAATTCCAGATTCAAGAAAGTAACATTTTGTGCGCTGCCAGTCTCTGAGGCTGTGAGTCAGACAAGGAGCAATAGAGCAGGGCATAGACCTGCCGGCAAGAAAAGGCAAATCAAACCAAGAGGCCCCGCGACGGAGCCTCAAGTGCAGCGACAACGCGGGAGCGGCGGGGGTAGGGTGGGGAGGGGGGGAGAGTTAAACAAAAGGGGAAAATTAAAAGGACACTCCTCCAGCTGTCGAGTAATGGCTCCAAAAATAGCTGACGTGGGCCTGATGGCGAGGACGGATCAGAGCGCGCCCAGGCTGAAAAGGAACGGGAAGTGGGTGCCTCCCCCTCTCCGCCTTTGTCTGCGCAGGGGCCTCGCGGCGACCCTCCCCTCTTCTCGCTAGGGAGCGGCGGGGTGCTCGGGGCCCCTGGCTTCCTGGGATCCCTGCAAGGGCGCAGCGCGGGCCGGACACCCTTCGGGTCCCAGACTCACCCAGGACGCCCTTCCTGGAACACCTGGGGGCGCCGGAGCAGCCCCGAGCCCTCGCGGTGTCACCAGTTGCCACCGTCCTTCAAGTCCCCGGCGCCGCGCCAGGTCCCCCAGCCCTTTGTGTGCGGTTCCCAGCGCTGTAGCGCGCCGTGGGCCCCGCGCGGGGAGTCGCCACGTCGCGGCAGCGGCGCGCCCGCCCGGACCCCCGGGGTGGCACTCACAGTGGCGCCGCGGCTGCTCTTGCAGGCTGGGGGTGATCGCGGCCGCCGGCGCCCAGGCCGGCCCGGGGCCCGAGGCTCTGCAGAGCGCGCGCGCGACCCGCAGGTAGCCGGCCATGGCGAGCGGGCGAGCGGACAGGCGGGAGGCGAAGCTCGGCTCGCCGCTCCACCCGGCTGCCTGCGACCCGCGAGGCGGCGCGGGCCGGGACACCGGGGGGGCGGGACTGCCAGGGCCGCCGCCCCATTGGGCCTCGCTGGGAGGAGGCGGGGCCAGGCCCTGGCCGGTCGGGGCCGCGGGGCCTCGCCGGAGTCCGCCCGCCCGCCCGCCCCGGCGCGAAGCCCGCGCGCGCTTGCCTGGCGCAGCAGCCAGCTGCGTTCCGTGGGATCCAGGAGCCACGAGATCCCCGAGGGCTGGCCGCTCTCTGATGCCTCTCTAAAACCAGTATTAACTGCTCACATGTCGCCTTAACCCTTACGTCCATTGCACTTGGGGGGCTGAGCCCGAGGCCCATTAACCTAGAGCGAATTCCGCGTTCTTGAGCCACTGCTGAGTCTCAAGTTCTCCAACTGGTTGTGTAGACGGAGCAGAGTCGAGGGTTAAAGTCCCCTTTCTGCTTCTCACTAGGTCAAACTGCTAGTCCCCGAAGTCCCTTAGCTTCCCCTGTGCCAAAAGCAATGTCACAAGAGCAGGACTGCCAGGAGACTTGGGGGGGACGGTGTGTGTAAAAGGCTCGGGGTACCTTCTGCTCCACAACCACAACCGATGGTTATCTCCTTCCAGATGAGTAGCGATGCAGCTCTGGCGGGAGAACGCAACCTCACCCGCGGCCAAAACGCTTCTAGTTTTGCCTGCACCGATGGGAGCTGCCACACACAACAAAGGTCTCTCTTCACCCTGTTTTCTTGAACTAAGGTGCCAACTGAGGCTTTATTTAGAAAAATCTGATAACCTGCTGTCTTTTCCCAATCACACAATTCACTCCAAACAGAAGCAACCTTTCTGCCCTGTGTTGGGGACTCCCTCCACTGCCTGGTCAACATTGCCAGATGGAGCCCAGTCAGGAAGGTGACCTTGAACTGCTGACTTCAAAGCTTCCCTCTCTCAGTCCCAGCCTGGCAGAGCTACCTTTTTTTGGCTCTGGAGGCCTGCAGATGGGCCAGAGAGGAGGCTGCTTTGGAGCCCCTCAAAGTCTGAGGCCTCAGTCAAAGACCTGATCTTGGGTCACTGTGGTCCAGAAAACCCTGTTATCTCTTTCACTCTGTTCCGGATTCTCTTGTTCAAAACACCCGTAGAGGCAACAGCAGCCTCCTAGGCTTGGCTTTCCTGCCAATTCGGTCTTCTCATACAGCTGGACCTCGGTGTCCACACCTGTAGAGCTGGAGAATGGACTTCTGAGGATCCTGCTGACCTGGACAAGATTCAGTTATGAGTGTCGACTACCCATACTGAGGCTGCCAAAAAGGCAGTAAAGAAATCGCTGCTGGCCCAAGAGCCCCGCCCCCAGGTCCTCTGCTGGGTGGACTGGGGTCTCCGAGGCCTGGCAAGAGGCAGTGCTGCAGCCTCAGAATGTTCCTGAGTGTGTGGCCTTTACCTGCTGAGGGGGCAGGGTGGGAGCCTATTGTCCAGGGTGGAGCATCCCTCAAGCTGGCTCTACAAGGATGTCTAAGACCCGGAGGAAGTGAGCGGCTTGTCCTCCATCCAGCCCCCAGGCATTAGTTTTGCAGGGTGTATTTGTGAACAGGGGGAGCCTCTGGTGCTGTTGGGAAGTGTTGAGGCCTGGGGAAGAGAGACCAGAATCCCTGAGCTAGCAGCAAGCCAGACACAGCATCTTGGTGGGACCCCCACAAAGACGAGGTGCAGAGCTGGAGGAGAGTGAAGGGGCAGGAACTGCAGCCACCTGGACTCGGGCCTGGCAAGGGGAGGAGTCCCAGTGACTCAGACTTCCACGCCTGGGGCTTGAAGGATAGCCAGGCCATTATTAGAAATCGGAAAACTGGAGGAGGCGAGGGCTGCAGGGGAGGTGTTGAGAGCAGAGCTATTTATGGGCATCTCTACACTGACTTCCCCGCGGCCGGCTGGCCCTGCTCTCCCATAGGCCCTGCCACTGCTTCCAGCACCTTCCTGCTGAAGCACTGCCAGGAGCAGTCACTGGGTGGCTGGAATCCTGCAGCAACTTCACACGGAGTAGTACAACAAACCCGGAAAGCTTATGCCAGCCATGGCCCCCTCCCTTGCAGCAAGCTCTTCTGTTTCCTCACCACAAGATCCTTAAACCCAGCCATCCCCCTGCCCCGGTGCCATTGCACCAGACCTTCGTTCCACAGAGTGAACTCTTTCCCTGCACCAGCCTGTTGGATGTTTGTTCCTCTGCAATTCAGATGCTGCACCCAAATCCCAGGTGTGATGGTAACTGGAGGGGCTGTCTTTGAGAGGTAATTAGATCATGTGTCGGAATACTCTTGAGTAAGATCTGGAGAAGAGACTCTGGAGGGCTGATCCCGCTCCTGTGAGGCTACCAAGCAGGCTATATTCCCAGCCCTTTTTATTTATTTATTTATTTATTTGCGGTACTGGAGATTGAACTCAGGGGCATTCTACCTCCAAGCTATACCCCCAGCCCTATTTTTTATTCTGTATTTTGTGTGTGTGTGTGTGTGTGTGTGTGTGTGGTACTGGGGATTGAACCCAGAGGCATTTTACCTTCGAGCTACATCCCCAGCCTGATTTTTTATTCTTTATTTTGAAACAGAGTCTCACTAAGTTGCAGAGTGCCTCACTAAGTATCTGAGCCTGGCCGCAAACCCAGATCCTCCAGTCTCAGGCTCCCAAATGCTGGGATTACAAGCGTGCACTACCACGCCCGGCTTCCTAGCCCTTTGTAAATAGAAAGAATAAAATAGAGCCAGGCATGGTGGTGCACGCTTGTAATCCCAGCATTTGGGAGACTGAGACTGGAGGATCCGAGTTCTCAAGCAGCCCTGTTTATTCTGAAACAGGGTCTTGCTAAATTACCATACACTCACCTCAAACCTGTGATCCTCCTGTCTCTGCCTCTGGGATTACATTCCTGCGCCACCGTGTCCAGATCAGATGCAACATTTCTATGTTGGCAGCAGATTTACAGAATGCACCACTTCCTCCCATTTTGCAGAAATAATTGTATAAGTAAGAGTTTCATTACCTGGACGTCCCCTTAACTTTTTATTTATTTATTTATTTTGCAGTACTGGGGATTGAACCCAGGGGCATTCTACCTCTGAGCTACACCCCCAGTCCTATTTTTTATTCTTTATTTCGAAACAAGGTCTCACTAAGTTTCAGAGTGCCTCATTAAGTAGCTGAGGCTGACCTCGAACCCAGATCCTCAGGTCTCAGCCTCCCAAATGCTGGAATTACAAGCATGCCCTTAACTTTTCTGAGACTCAGTTTTCTCATTAAAATGGAGATAATAGAGTGAGGCTTGGTAATGCACACTTGTAATCCCAGTCCTTGGGAGGCTGACAGAGGAGAATGGCAGGTTTTCAACCAGCCTTGAAAACTAAGTGAGGCCCTCCTCAACTTAGTGAGACCCTGTTTCAAAATAAAGGATAAAGCCGGGCGTGGTGGTGCACGCTTGTAATCCCAGCATTTGGGAGGCTGAGACTGGAGGATCCGGGTTCTCAACCAGCCTCAGCTACCTAGTGAGGCACTCCGAAACTTAGTGAGACCCTGTTTCAAAATAAAGAATAAAAAATAGGGCTGGGGGTGTAGCTCAGAGGTAGAATGCCCCCGGGTTCCATCCCCAGTACCTCAAAAAAAAAAAAAAAAAAAAAAAAAAAAAAGAAAGGGCTGGAAACATAGCTCGTAGGCAGAATGTTCCTGAGTTCAATTCCGAGTACCACAAAAAAAAATAAAATAAAAGGAAATAATAGCTGGGCATGGTGGCATGCACATAATCCCAGTACTTGAGAAGCTGAGATAGGAGGATCTAAGGTTCCCATATAGCCTCAGCAACTTAGCAAGGCCCTCTGCAACTTAGTGAGACCCTATTTAAAAATAAAAAATAAAAATAGGGGTTGGGAATGTAACTCAGAGGTAAATGCCACTGGGTTCAATCCCCAGTACCACATACACACAAAAATAAATAAATAAACAAAAATAAACAGAAGTCGGCACAAGCTTGTAATCCCAGTACTTGGGAGGCTCAGACCTAAGGATCATAGGTTCCCAGCCAGACTCAGTTACTTAGTGAGGCCCTCCTTAACTTAGTGAGACCCTGTTTCAAAATAAAGAATAAAAAATAGGACTAGGGGTGTAGCTCGGAGGTAAAATGCCCCTGGGTTCAATCCCTAGTACCGAAAATAAATAAATAAATAAATAAATAAATAAAATAAACACAGTAATTTCATGCTGTACAGAGTGCCCCAGCACAATTCACTCTGACAGCTTCCTATATATATTTTTTTTCTTTTTTTTGCGGTACTGGGGATTGAACTCAGGGCATTCTACCTCCGAGCTATACCCCCAGCCCTATTTTTTATTCTTTTTTTTTTTTTTTTTTTTTTTTTTTTTTTTTTTTTTTTTTTTTTTTTTTTTTTTTTTTTTT
>PVLC010039460.1:0-14051 GCA_004027655.1 Graphiurus murinus
ATATATGTGTATAAATATATATGTATATATGTGTATAAATATATATGTATATATGTATAAATATATATAATATATATACATATATGTATATATATGTATATAAATACATGTATATATATATGTATTATGTCCAAATGGTGCTTCTGCATGGTGTGTGTGTATGTGTGTGTGTATATATAAGCATGCAGAATCACCATTTGGACATAATATTTTATGGTAACCTGGACATGGTGGCACACGCTTGTAATCCCAGCATTTGGGAGGCTGAGACCAGAGGATCTGGGTTTGAGACCATCCTCAGCTACCTAGTGAGGCCCTCTGCAACTTAGTGAGACCCTGTTTCAAAATAAAGAATAAAAAATAGCAATGGGGGTGTAGCTCGGAGGTAGAATGCCCCTGAGTTCAATTCCCAGTACGGCAAAAAAAAAAAAAAAAAAAAAAATTGTATCAAGCATTAGGCAAATTGAACAAGATTCATGTTTATTACATATGGAAGAGTCTTGGTGTTTCACAGGTCGTAATTTGTGATCATGTCAGGTTTCTTTTGATGTCACTTACATAGGAAGCTTGTAGTCTCTCTTGGAAAAGAATTGAACCCTGAATGAAAATTCTAAAATGTGCTGGGCATGGTGGTATGCCTGTATTTTTAGCTACATAGGAAGCTGAGACAGGAGGATTGTAGGTTTAAGGCCAGTCTGGGTGACTTAATGAGACCTGCCTGTATCTAAATTTTTTTTGTGTGTGTGGTACTAGGGTTTGAACCCAGAGGCATTCTACCTTCAAACTACACCCCCAGCCTAATTTTATTTCTTATATGGAAACAGAGTCTTGCTAGATTAATGAGAGTCCTTGAACCTGTGATCCTCCTGTCTCACCTTCCTAAGTACTAGGATTATAGGTGTGCACCACCACACCTGGCTCCCTAAATAAAGTTTAAAACCAAAAGGGAGCCAAGTGTAGTGACACACACTTGTAATCCGAATACTTGGGAGGCTGGGACAGGAGGATCACAAGTTTGCAGCCAGCCTCAGCTACTTAGTGAGACCCTGTTTCAAAATAAAGAAATAAAACAGGACTAGGGGTGTAGTTCAGAGGTAGAATGCCCCTGAGTTCCATCCCCAGTGCCACAAAAATAAATAGATACAAAAATAAATAATAGAAAAAATAGCCTAGATTCTAACTTAGTGGTAGAGCACTTGCCTAACATGTGTGAGACCCTGGGTTCAAACCCTAGTACTGAAAAGAAAAAAAAATTTTTTTAGTTAAGGCTTTACCTTTTTCTCCTACCTTAGGATAGAGAATAATTAGCATTCAAATTTATTATCAATAGCCATTTGGCATTCTGAAATGTTTCTTTTTCTGAATTAGGAAATGAGCAGCCAGACATGGTAGTGTATCCTTGTAATCCCAGAACTTGGGAGGGTGAGTCAGGAGGATCACAGATTGGCGGCCAGCCTCAGCTACTTAGTGAGGCCTTCCGAAACTTACTGAGACCCTGCTGCAAAAATAAAGAATTTTAAAAAAAGGGTTGGAGGTGTAGATCAGAGGGAGAATGCCCTTGGGTTCAATCCCCAATACCGCAAAAAAAAGACAGACAATTAGGAAATGAGCTGTGTGATCAGTTATTTAGAGGCTGTTTTAATTCCATTAATGTCATTGCTCACAGGTAAATGACTCTCTAACATTTTAGGTGCTGTTTTTGTAAATGGAAAAGAAATGACTAATCAGTTGCCTGCAGTTACCTCTGGATCTACTGTCACATTTGACATCGAAGCCGTGACTCTAGGAACCACCTATAATAATGAAGGCGGGAACTTCAAGCTCCGAGTAACTATTAGTTCAAATAACAGAGAAGTAGTTTTTGATTGGCTGCTTGACCAGTCCTGCGGTTCTCTTTACTTTGGGTGCTCCTTCTTCTATCCTGGATGGAAGGTGTTGGTGTTTTAGCATTTGGGATGGTTGGCTTTGGTTCTTAGGGCTTATCATAGCTATTCTCAGCTCGGTTTAGTTGTAACTGATTTAAAAAAAAAAAAAGTTAAAACATCTCTTAGACTACTGGAAATGGAAAGTGTTTGGTAGATTCATTTTTGTAATATTGTAGCAGTAAGAGAGTTAAATGGTCTACACAAAACCATAATTCAGTCAGTTTTGTTTTTATGCTACACTTAATTAAAACATGACATTAAAAATAAAATTAGCTCTAAAAGTCTGGGAAGATACCCAAAGTCCTATACCCTTTTGCTGTACTTCTAAAGTTGATTTTTAGAGAAACTTAGTGTAAACCGGGTGTGGTGGTACATACTTGTAATGCCAGTACTTGGGAGGCTGAGACAGGAGGATCAGCAACTTGTGAGGTCCTTTGCAACTTAGTGAGACCCTGTTTCAAAATAAAAAATAAAATAGGGCTGAGGGTGTATCTCAGAGGTAGAATGCCCCTGGGTTCAATCTACAGTACCACAAACACACACACACACAAAAAAAACCCTTAATATAACCTTATTTTATTAAATCTCCATCTGCAGCCATGGCCATGTAAAACCTCAAAGTAAAACATTAGGAACAGGCCAGATAGAAGGCAGAGCTCTGTTAAGATACATTCACTTGTGTGTCTTCCACATGAGTGCGTAGACTGTGTGCTCTGTGTTCAGGTATTTGTAAGCAGCGTTGACTTTTCTCCTGTTTTCAATCTTATAAGTCTAAAAAGCTTTATAACTTTTGCATTTTTAATAATGCCTGAGCAAGTGTCTATAACAGGCAAGTATTATCTTTAGTTCTTTTCTTGCAGTTTGATTCAAGATAGGGTAGAAGATGATGGGCACAGTGGCGCATGCCTGTAATTCCAGCTACTTGGGAGGCTGAGGCAGGAGGATCATAAGTTCCAGGCCAGCCTTAGCAACTTAGTGAGACCCTATCTCAAAATAAAAAGTAAAAAAGAAAAGATAGAGGATTTTTACAGGGTGAAACTAAGCAGAGCAGTGTTAGCCATTTCACACATATGTAATGTGTATGTGTGCACCTCAGCCTCAGTGATACACTTCACTGTTTGTAGGTATGAGCTATAGTCCAGTTTAATGTCGGAATTCATAAATGGTCTTTTAGTGGACCAAAGAAATATAGGGTAAATACTTGACCTATTTTTTTAAAGTTAAATTTGTGTAAAATATTTATTTGAAGGATTTAACTATGTAAAAATTAATGGTCTTAACTTGTTATAGCAACCTACAGATTTTTTAATGTGAAATTTTTTTTTCATTTTACCCATAGTTAAAAAGTGGAAAAGTAAGTTTGATATTTTTGTAAGATAATTTATTTGGGGATTAATGTTCCCTATTAGACAATCATGACTTTTTCTCCTTGCCTTTTTATACCTAAGTAGCCTTTCACATGTTTAATGACTGTTAAGAGGTTCTAGAATGTAGAATCCTTGTCCAGCTGTCTGAAACAAAATAAAATAAAAGTTAAAGGTGTGTATTTTTTATTTTGTGAGATTTAATGATTCAAATTTTAATCTGATTTAAATTAGAAGGGAAAAGGGTTTTCTTGTGGCTCCAGGCATTTTAACTAGATATCATCATAACTTGTGAAACATTACTTATCCATTTTATATTCTCTAGATCTGATACTGAGTGCAGTACTTGACATAAAACACATGTACAAGCCAGGCGTGGTGGCGCATGCTTGTAATCCCAGCATTTGGGAGGCTGAGACTGGAGGATCCGGGTTCGTGGCCAGCCTCAGCTACCTAGTGAGGCCCTCCACAACTTAGTGAGACCCTATTTCAAAATAAAGAATCAAAACTAGGGCTGGGGGTATAGCTCGGAGGTAGAAAGCCCCTGAGTTCAATCCCCAGTACCGCAAAACACACACACACACACACACACACACACACACACACACACACGTACAATAAATGTTGGACTGAATGTATGGAGATGAGTTCTTTTTCTCCAGACATCTTCATGTCATTCCTTTCATTCATCAAATATATAGTGTATTTGTTTCTTATTCTCTATAAGAAAATGGCACCTTAAATCTGTTTGTGTAGCTGGAGTGTGGTGGATGCCTGTAATCCTCATAGTTGGGAGGCTGAGATAGGAAGATTATGATTTATGCCAGACTCAGCAACATAGCAAGATTCTCAGCAACCTAATAAGACTCTGTTTCCAAACCAAAAAAATAAAATAGGGCTGGGGTTGTAGCTCAGAGGTAGAATTCCACTGGGTTTAGTCCCTGGTACTACCACCACACACATACACAAAAAATTATATGTATAGAATATGCTATTTCACATAAGTGAGTTAAGCCTAATTAATTCTAGATAGGAGTAGATTGTAATATTTTGAACTCTGAAACTAATTTAGCTATACTAGGGATTGAATCCAGGATTATTCTACCTCCTACCTACATCCCCAGTCCTTTTTAAATACTTTTATACCGTGGGGGGGGGGCTGGGGGTTGAACCCAGGGGCATTTTACCTTTGAGCTACACATCAGCACTATTTATTTTGAAACAGGGTCTCACTATTTGCTGAGGCTGGCCTCAAATGTGCAATCTTCCTGTCTCAGTTTCCCAAGTACAGGGATTACAAGTATGTGTCACCACACCCAGCTTTTTTATACTTTTATTGGTGCAATGTAATTATACATCACAGTGAGATTCAGTGATGCAAGCATTCATGCACACATCACTTGATGTATTTCCCTCTAGATGCCTGTCCCTCCTCCCTATTCCTCCCTCCCCAGACATGTTGAGATTGGTAGTGAAACTTTGTATAGATATAACCTTATTTGAACTGTTTCCTTTATCTTTATTTTTCCCCTTTCACAATCCCGAGACTCCCACCATTCTGTTTTTTTCTCCTTATTTGATTGAAGTCCCTTTTGTTTCCTATTTTTGTTCTAGCTTCCATATATGAGAGAAAACATACAACTCTTGACTTTCTGAGACTGTCTGATCTACTTTTTTAATTCTGAAACAGGCTTAAGTTGCTGAGGGTAACCCAAAACCTACAATTCTCCTGTCTCAGCCTCCCAAGTACTGGGATTACAGGTGCGCACAACTATGCCAGTCTATGAGTTGGCTTAAAAAAAAAAATCTTCAGTTTGCTGGGCATGATGGCACATGCCTGTAATCCCAGTTTTTGGATATTAAACTGATTAGAACAGGTACTACACTTGATCTTAGCCAGAAGGCCCAAGAAGCAACAATCCTACTGCTTGCGAGGCTGAGACAGGAGGATGTCTGAGGCCATCCTCAGCAACTTAGTAAGACCTGTTTTGAAATAAAAAATAACGGTTGGAGCCGGGCGTGGTGGCACACGCTTGTAATCCCAGCATTTGGGAGGCTGAGACCAGAGGATCTGGGTTCGAGACCAGCCTCAGCTGCTTAGTGAGGCCTTCTGCAACTTATTGAGACCCTGTTTCAAAATAAAGGATAAAAAATAGGGCTGGGCCTCAGCTATCTAGTGAGGCACTCCGCAACTTAGTGAGACTCGGTTTCAAAATAAAGAATAAAAAATAGGACTGGGGGTGTAGGTCGGAGGTAGAATGCCCCTGAGTTCAATCCCTAGTACCGAAAAAAAAAAAAAAATAGGGCTGGGGCTGTAGCTCAGAGGTAAATGCCCCCAGGTTCCATCCCTAGTACTGCAAAAAAAATTAAAAAATAAGGTTGGGGCTGGACGTGGTGGTGCACGCCTATAATCCTTGTACTTGGGAGGCTGAGACAGGAGGATCACAGGTTTGAGGATGGCTTCAGCAAGTAGTGAGATGCTCATCAACCTAGGAGAACCTGTTTCCAAATAAGAAATAAAATTGGACTGGGGATGTAGCTTGAAGGTAGAATGCCTCTGGGTTCAATAAGCAGTACCACAAAACAAGAGTTGGGTATGTAGCCCAGAGGAAGAGTGCCCCTGTGATCAATCCAAAACCAAAGAAAAGTAAATTTACTGTCATATTTATGGCATTACTATTGCTTCTACTTTTACTAATGAGAAAACTTGGACTCAAGAGACTAACTGGCAGCCCCAGGCGTGGTGCCGCACGCTTGTAATCCCAGCATTTGGGAAGCTGAGACTGGAGGATCTGGGTTCTCTGCCAGCTTCAGCTACCTAGTGAGGCACTCCACAATGCCCTGTTTCAAGATTAAAAATAGGGCTAGGGGTATAGCTCGGAGGTAGAATGCCTCTGAGTTCAATCCCCAGTACCGCAAAAAAAAGACTAACTGGTCAGGAACCAGATAAGGATGCTCACTGTCACCACTCCATGTGTGTGAGGGGTACTAGGGATCAAACTCGGGGACATTCTACCTCCAAGCTACACCCCAGCCCTTTTTATTTATTTGTGTGTCTATGTGTGTATGTGTGTGGTACTGGGGATTGAACCCAGGGGAATTCTACCTCCGAGCTATACTCTTATTTTGAAACAGGGTCTAAGCTGTGGAGGGCTTAAGTAGCTGAGGCTGGCCACAAACCTGGGATCCTCTTGTCTCAGCCTCCCAAGTACTGCAATTACAAGGGTGGGCCACTACACCTGGCTTATTTTATAGTGTGTGTGTGTGTGTATTGAACCTGGGGCACTCTACCTCTGAATGGGACTACGCCTCTAGCCCCACTTTTTTTTTTTGGTATTGGAAATTGAATCCAGGGGCATTCTACCTCCAAGCTATACCCCCAGCCCTATTTTTTATTCTTTATTTTGAAACAGGGTCTAAGTTTTGGAGGGCCTCACTAAGTAGCTGAGGCCGGCCACGAACCCAGATCCTCCTGTCTCAGCCTCCTAACTATTGGCCTAAGTACTGGGATTACAGGCGTGTGCCACCACAGTTTATTTTTTGTTTGGAAACAGTCTCCTAGGTTGCTGAAAGTCTAGTTATGTTACTGAGGCTGTCCTCAAACATGTGATCCTCCTACATTCTCAAGTATTCGAGTTATAGGGGTATGTCACCATACTTGGCCACAAGTAAAAATTTTTTTTTTTTTTTTTGGTGGAACTGGAGATTGGCCCAGTGGCTTCTACCTCCTAGCTACAACCCCAGCTCTATTTTATCTTTTATTTTGGAACAGGGTCTCACCAAGTTGCTGAGGCTGGCCAGAAACCTGTGATCCTCCCGTCTCAGCCTCCCAAGTACTGGTATTATAGGCATGCGCCACCATGCCCGGCTAGAGGTAAATTTTTTGTGATATAGATATTTGAAAATGTTTTTATTCTTTCCTGTACTTCATTAATAGTGGCTGGTCAAGAATTCTGGGTTAAGCTGGGCATGGTGGCGCACGCTTGTAATCCCAGCATTTGGGAGGCTGAGACTGGAGGATCCGGGTTCATGGCCAGCCTCAGCTACCTAGTGAGGCCCTCCCCAACTAAGTGAGACCCTGTTTCAAAATAAAGAATAAAAAATAGGGCTGGGGGTATAGCTCAGAGGTAGAACGCCCCCGAGTTCAATCCCCAGTTCCGCAAAAAAAAAAAAAAAAGAATTCTGGGTTAGAGAACACTTTTCTTCAGAATCTGGATGCACTACTCCATTGTCTCTAGCTTCTTGTGTTGAAAAGCCTGAACATTCTGATGCTTGTTCTCTTGTTTTTTCTCTTTGGAACACCTTAGTGGTATCTTCTCATTTTTCCTACTCTTTGTAAATTGGTATCGTACTATCTTTTAACTCATTTAACTGCTCACTCTCTGGGTATTTGAGTTCAAGATACATGCTGCAAATCCAATAAATTGTAAATCCTTACGTTTTGGATCTTTTAGAGCAGTCATTCTCAGCTCTGGCTGCACATTAGAATCACCTAGAGTGTTAAAAAATATAGGGCTAGAGTTACAGCTCGGAGGTAGAATGCATCTGGGTTCAATCCCCAGTACTGAAAAAAAGTAGCAGAAATTCAGTGGGGAGTGGTGACGCATGCCTGTAATCCCAGTATTTGGGAGGCTAAGACAGGAGGATTGCAACAATTACCTCTTGGCACCTGCCTCACAACAGTGTCCTGGTTGTTGAGATATTTCACCTGGATTACAATAGCATCCTACATTTTCTTTTCTTTCTTTTTTTTTTTTTTTTTTCATTTTTGCAATACTAGGGATTGAACCAGGGGCAGAGCTACACCCCCAGCTCATTTTGAGACAGGGTCTCACTAAGTTGCCCAGGTTGGCCTGGTACTTGCCTTCCTCCTGCCTCAACCTCTCAAGTAGATGGGATTACAGGTATGCACCACTGCACTGCCTTTCAACTTTTTTCTTACAGCTATGGTTCTAAACAAAATGGAGCATGTCATAGCTTTTTTCAGTAAATACCATGTACTTCCTACCGTCTAATATTCAAACCCTTAGCATGGCAGTTTATAAAGCTCTTAATTCATGTCACTAAGTATCTAAGCACCAAGACCATCAAGAAATACTAAGGCCAATGAGAATAATTTAGTCCAATAAAAGGGAAGCAAAGTACCCTTGGCACTCAGCTCAGCAACATGTTTACAGCCAGTCATTGCTGGAGTATGAAGTAAGAACTGCTGAGTTGGTACCTCTTTTGTCCTTCCCTGCCACCCTTCTTCAGGTAACTTCAACAACTACTATACTTATTTTGTGTGTGGTACTGGGGACTGAATCCAGGGGCATTCTACCCCCAAGCTACACCCCCAGTTCTATTTTATTTGGAATCGGGGCAAATTGATACCAGCCTGAGTTGCTAAGGCTGGCTTCAAACCTGCAATCCTCCCATCTCAGCCTCTCAAGTACTGGGATTATAGGTGTGTGCCACCTTGCCCAACTATTGCTGTACTTTTAAGAGTAGTACACATGCTTCTTGACTTATGATGGGGATACATACGAATAAATCTTAAATAGAAAATAAATGTAATACATCTGACCTCCCCACCTCATAGGTTGGCAACACAGCACACTATTGAGCAGCAAGGGTTGTCTGTCATGATAGTGGCTGACTGCAGGCTATTTTATTGCTCAGCACTGCAAAGTGGTATTCTGCCTATGGCTAGCCCAGGAAAAGAGAGATTTCAAAATCAAAGTACAATTTCTACTAAATGCTTCTCAACATTGCACCATCATAAGCTGGGAACCATCTCTTTATAACTATAAAACTTTATCACGGCTTATTTTGTAAGTCTATTATATGAGCTTTATGAAGGATGAGATAAGTTGTTTTTCACTAAAAAGAAAATGGAAGAGCCAGGTGTGATGGCACATGCCTGTAATCCCTGCACTTGGGAGGCTGAAAACAAGAGGATTGAAAGTTCAAGGACAACCTCAACAAGTAGTGAGACTCATCCACCTAGCAAGATCCCGTTCCCAAATAAGAAACAGAATCGGGCTGGAGGTGTAGCTCAAAGGTAGAATGCCTCTGGGTCCCATCCCCAATACCACCAAAAAAAGGGAAATGGAAGCCAGGCTGTGATCCCAGTATTTGGGAGACTGAGACAGGATTGCAGGTTTGAGGCGAGCCAGCCTTAGTGAGACCTTTTCAAAATTAAAAATAAAGCCAGGCATTGTGGTACACTCTTGTATCCCAGTACCTGGGAGGCTGAGACCAGAGGATCAGGGTTCACTGCCAGCCTCAGCTACTTAGTGAGACCCTGTTTCTAAATAAAGAATAAAAAATAGAGTTGGGGGTGTAGCTCAGAGGTAGAATGCCCCTGGGGTTCAATCCCCAGTACCACAAAAAGAAAAAAAAAAAAATATATACACACACACACACACACACACACACACACACACACACACAGAGATAGATAGATAGATAGATAGATAGATAGATAGATAGATAGATAGATAGATAGATATGGGGGTATATAGCTCAGAAGAATGCCCCTAAGGTTCAATCCTCAGTACAAAAAACAACAGAAAAAAACCTACAACCAAAGATGAGTTTTTGTAGGTTCCAGACTAATAGTGACACTACTCTGAACTATTAAAAATATTTATGAAGCCGGGTGTGGTGGTGTACACTTCTAATCCCAGTACTTGGGAGGCTGAGACAGGAGGATCACAGGTATACGGCTACCCTCAGCTAAGTAGTGAGGCCCTTCGCAACTTAGTGAGACCCTGTTTCAAAATAAAGAATAAAAATTAGAGCAGTGGATGTAGCTTAGAGGTAGAATGCCCCTGGGTTCAATCCCTTGTACCAATATATATATATATAAAAAATTACCATAAATAGCATATTATTAAAACTAATGAGCACAGGCTTTCCTGTTTTTTTCTTAATTTCTTATTAGCTCTGGCTCACCATTTCAGGGGAATCCACTTTTTCTGGATCCTATTACTCTAAGCAAATATCCTAAGGCAAGCATTAACTGCTTAATAACAACAATGACAAAAAAAGCAGAAATACAGCTTTTATATTATTGAACTTTATGTACAAAATCATTTCAAATAAACATTTAATGTAAAAACAAATGCTCTTTTAAACTGAATTCTCTTTACACCTACTGTACCATTCAAATGCTTTATCATCTTACATGATTTCTCCAAAATCTTATCAAGGATACATATAGAAAAGCATTTTTATAAATAGAAACAAAGGGACTTTTTCAGCTTTTATTATAAGATGACATAAAAAGTTACTCAACAGAAGTAATTTCATTACTATTTGGGGGAGGGAATCACCAACTTTTTGTGCAAACAATGCTAGCCTTCTTTTAAGCATTAAGAGCGTAACTGCTTAAGAAATGACATAAGCAATAATTCTACACCTACATCTCCCCTAAAATAATCTATTTTTTTTTTCTTTTTCTTTTTTTTTACATATGTGCACAGCTTTAGCAAATTAAAGCCCGAGAGAAATGCTCGGAATCCACTACTCAGAGGCAAAATGAGAGTTTCCTGGAACTCATTATTTGGAGAGCTTAGCAATCAAGGAGTCTTGTAATGAAAGCTGCAGTTTCCCTCTTTCCTATTTTTTAACACAAAAAACAATGACTAAGAACTTAATACTGGATGACAAATCACATCCATACTATTAGTTAAATAGCCTCACAGTTAAACACATCTTAAGACCAATCAAATCAGTATTTACATTTTATAAATTTCTGAAAACACCATTAGAAAGCTTATACATCCCTTCACTAAACAAAACAGGGAACTGCATCTGACGGTGATGGAATGAAATTACAAAATTAAAAATACCTGTATTTACAGCAGCATCGATCCTTTATAAATAAAGAATATGAAAATGCAATATCTTTAAAGGATAATAAAAAATTGAGGTGATGTTACTCAACCACAGTGCTTGGAGCTGGAATAAAAACTTACTGATGCTTATTAATGTGCCAGTAGTGAAACTGCTTTCTGTTGGAGAAAATCCAACTGCAAATATGTGCGTAGAACACATAACACAGGGCAAAATTGCTCAAAACAATTCAAGTCAGCTTATCTGTATTGGATATCCTAATCATGAAATACATTACAAAGACATCCTTGAAACAAACAAACAAACAAAAAGTGTAACATTTTCTGATTCATTTTTATAGGACACCCCCTCCCCTTGAAAGTGGCATCTTAAAAATCTCACAACTTATTTCCTTGGTTCAAAATCCTAATGAAAAATTTTGTACTGCTGAATTTTCCATATGATTACCTAATTGAAAAGGAAATATCAAAAAGAGAAAATTTTCAAGTTTAAAAAAATATACTGGGCGAGCAATGCACTAAAGTTATCCACATGAAAATAAATGGTCAGTAACTCTTACAGACCAACAAGACATTTCACTGTCAACAATGAAAATTAACATCTTCTCAAACAGGCATGAGATGAAGAAGTGCTACTTTATAAAATGAACTTATGCAATGGAAATTTTCTGCATTGTAATTTTTCATTCCAAATTGATAAATGATTTCAAAGTCAAGGATCAAGGATTAACTGCGATTAGTAATGCAACAATTTCACAGAAATCTTCAGTTTCCAAAAAGGGAATTGCATTCTAATTTTCCCTCTCCAAGAAAATGTCTCACAATTACAAAATAGAAAAACAGTGAGTCACAAATGCAAAAGCATTATAATTTAAATATATGAAATAATGTTTCAGTTGTTGCAATTTTGATTAATCTGAAGTACTTTCTTTGAAGTATTGCTTTTCATGCTCAAACTAGAAAATATTTAAATGACGTCAATAAAACTGATATACATGTAACGCTGCATAATGAAATGAAGTAGAACCCTGACATAAATATCCTTGTTGAAATCATTTACTTCATCTAACTGCCTGTTTGGAACCTCTGATTTAAAACAAAAATAAACAAAACACAACTCTTCCTAGAAGCTGAATTCCCTAGAATAAAATTTCAGTGTTTGTCCGTAACATGGGGTTTGGTCTTTTCAGAGTTTTTGTTTTTTGCTCTGTTTTGAAACCCCTGAGACACCATCTGTTTCCAAAGCTTTCTCTCTTGAGTGAATTTCACTAAATCCATTTGCTGTCCCATTTTGTTCTTCAGATATTTCTTCATTTGAAGGGGAAGCAGATTCTCCTTTCTCTAATTTTTGCTGCATTTCACGGAGCTTGGTAACAGCTTTATCTATTGACATTATGCTAATAAGATTAAAGTCATGCATGCTGACTAGATGAAGCATGAAGTTTCGACATAAATTCTTCTTAATTATTTTTTGTCCATAATTTTCTACAAACAGCATACAGGCATGATTCATTTGATTGTCAGCAATAAACCTATTTAATAAAAACAAAAAATTAATAGTGACACAAAGCATTTTTTTTTTTTTGTGCGCAGTACTGGGGACTGAACCCAGGGGCATTCTACCTCCAAGCTACACAACCTCCCTCAGCACTTTTTTTTTTTTTTTTTTTTTTTTTTTTTTTTTTTTTTTTTTTTGCGGTACTGGGGATTGAATTCAGGGGCATTCTACCTCCGAGCTATACCCCCATCCCTATTTTTTATTCTTTATTTTGAAACCGAGTCTCACTAAGTTGCGGAGTGCCTCACTAGGTAGCTGAGGCTGGCCACAAACCCAGATCCTCCGGTCTCGGCCTCCCGAATGCTGGGATTACAAGCGTGCGCCACCACGCCTGGCTCCTCAGCACTATTTTTTATTCTTTATTTTTTTTATTTATTTATTTTTTTTGCAGTACTGGGGATTGAACTCAGGGGCATTCTACCTCTGAGATACACCCACCCCCAGCCCTATTTTTTATTCTTTATTCTGAAACCAAGTCTCACTAAGTTGCGGAGTGCCTCACTAGGTAGCTGAGGCTGGCCACGAACCCCGATCCTCCAGTCTCAGCCTCCTGAATGCTGGGATTACAAGCGTGCGCCACCACGCCCGGCTATTCTTTATTTTGAAACAGGGTCTCACTAAGTAGCTGAGGGCTGGCTGTGAACTGGGATCTTCCTGTCTCAGCCTCCCAAGTACTAGGATTACAGAAGTATGCCACTACGTCTGGCTACAGAAATTTTAAAATATTTACTCTAACCAGAGCCTAAATAGGTACCACCAGAAAAAATGTCATTTCTGTGTTTCCCCATGAAATTACACCGAGCAGTCTTTTTTGTTTTGATCTTATAGTATTGGAGATTGATCCTAGGCGAATTCTACCTCTGAACTACACCCACAGCCTGATATTTTTTATTTAGAAACCGTATCTAAGCTGCTGAGAGCCTTGTTAAGTAAGTTAGTGTGACTGGCCTCAAATCTACAATCCCCCATCTCAGCCTTCCAAGTACTGGGATTATAAGTGTGTGCCACCATGCCCAGTTCATAGAGTCATTGGGGGAGGGGGGCGGTGCACACGCATACACATGCACATGCACTCTCGCATGCACGCGCGCGTGCGCGTACACACACACACAGGATTGAACCCGGGGCATTCTACCTCCGAGATATACCTCCAGCCCTATTTTATTTTTTGTTTTTGAAACAGGGTCTTTCAAGGTTGCTGAAATTGTCCTTTAACGTGTGGATCCTCCTGTCTCAGCCTCCCAAGTACTAATAACTCCCCTTGCCAAGTATGGTAGCACACGCTTATAATCCTAGTACTTGGGAGGCTGAGAAAGGAGGATGTATATTCAAGGCCAAGCTCAACAATTCCTCTTTATTTCTT